>JASANF010001523.1:0-26495 GCA_030248245.1 Trissonchulus sp. WLG1_4 | reverse complement strand
TTATTTCACTGCTACAAAACCTATCTGAGTGATGTTTCACCAGAGGATGTGCCTCATATACTTTTAGTGACACACATACATATTTGATAGAATTACTTATTGACTAAGAATGTGCCTGGTGCATAGGGATTAGCCCTTTCTCTTAGACAAAAAGTAATTCTATTGCCACCAACAATTTTCCTGCTATTTTCTTTTACTGTCTTATCAACTTTTTTCATCAAGTTCTTAAAACTCTAAATTTTTTTCCTAACACTGATGTACGTACTCAGCTTCCCTAACGTATACACACAGAGATAAAACCCGGAAAAATTTTATTGACACAAACTACAGTAAGACATTTAATTTTTATATTACATATAATACATAAAAACAACACTTTATTACATTTCAATATCATTACATAAACATGCATATATGTAGGTACAGACCGTAATATGACCTTGAAATAGCAGACAGCAGCGTAAGCTAGCAACACGCATGCTCCCCACCCAATGCTCCCCACCCAATTCGCTTGCTCCCCACCCAATGCTCCCCGCCCAAAAAGGTGTGAGATCAGTACACTATACTACTCTCGTCCATAGCTGACACTTTTCGCTGCTTAATTTTTCTTCGGAAAATAACTTTTTTCATGCTGCAACTGCATGTAAATCTTATATCAAGAGTACATAATAGTGTCTCACTTTGTTTAGAAGAAGAGTGAGACAATCTCCTTTTTGCCTGTGTTATAGCGAAGGCAGATGCGCTCGTCATTTCCAGGCCACATGTTGCCGTTTTGTGCAACATGTGGCTGGCCAATCAGCTCGTAGATTTGGTGGTTACTAAAACCCGGCCCGGCCCGGACCGGGCCGGGACGTGAACTGACTAAAAGCCGGCCCGGCCCGGCCCGGGCCGTGGATCACCTAAAAACCCGGCCCTATGTTAATTTTCATCTTTCGGGGCCGGAAAATGACTAAAACCCGGCCCGGGCCATAGTTTGACTGAAACCCGGCCCAAGGTTTCTCCTGTGTTTGCCCGGGCCGGCAAATGACTAAAACCCGGACCGGGCCATAGTTTGACTAAAACCCGGCCCAAGGTGTATCCTGTGTTTGCCCGGGCCGGAAAATGACTAAAACCCGGCCCGGGCCATAGTTTGACTAAAACCCGGCCCAAGGTTTCTCCTGTGTTTGCCCGGCCGGAAAATGACTAAAACCCGGCCCGGGCCATACATAGTTTGACTATAGCCCGGCCCAAGGTGTATCCTGTGTTTGCCCGGGCCGGAAAATGACTAAAACCCGGCCCGGGCCATAGTTTGACTAAAACCCGGCCCAAGGTTTCTCCTGTGTTTACCCGGGCCATAGTTTGACTAAAACCCGGCCCAAGGTGTATCCTGTGTATGCCCGGGCCGTAAAATGACTAAAACCCGGCCCGGGCCATAGTTTGACTAACACCCGGCCCAAGATTTCTCCTGTGTTTGCCAGGGCCGGAAAATGACTAAAACCCGGCCAGCGCCCGGGCCATAGTTTGACTAAAACCCGGCCCAATGTGTATCCTGTGTTTGCCCGAGCCGGAAAATGATTAAAACCCGACCCGGGCCATAGTTTGACTATCGGATTACAACCAGGCAGGCAGGCCGTTTTACTACACACCCAATATCATTTCAATCCAGCTCACACAAAAACCAACTGACCAAAGCAAAACATAAGATTTCTCACAACATCTAGATTAGCATTGGCGGCTGCCGAACGGCAACGCCGCCTAAACAACTAGGTAGATATTTATTATACAATATGAAATTAGGCTAGGGTAGTTTTAGGCACATAAAATACGTATAACTTTAAGATATTCACGACATGACGAAAACCCGGCCCAAGGTTTCTCTTGTGCTTGCCCGGGCCAAAAATTGACTGAAACCCGGCCCGGGCCATAGTTTGACTAAAACCCGGCCCAAGGTGTATCCTGTGTTTGCCCGGGCCGGAAAATGACTAAAACCCGGCCCGGGCCATAGTTTGACTAAAACCCGGCCCAAGGTTTCTCCTGTGTTTGCCCGGCCGGAAAATGACTAAAACCCGGCCCGGGCCATACATAGTTTGACTATAGCCCGGCCCAAGGTGTATCCTGTGTTTGCCCGGGCCGGAAAATGACTAAAACCCGGCCCGGGCCATAGTTTGACTAAAACCCGGCCCAAGGTTTCTCCTGTGTTTACCCGGGCCATAGTTTGACTAAAACCCGGCCCAAGGTGTATCCTGTGTTTGCCCGGGCCGTAAAATGACTAAAACCCGGCCCGGGCCATAGTTTGACTAACACCCGGCCCAAGATTTCTCCTGTGTTTGCCAGGGCCGGAAAATGACTAAAACCCGGCCCGGGCCATAGTTTGACTAAAACCCAGCCCAAGGTGTATCCTGTGTTTGCCCGGGCCGGAAAATGATTAAAACCCGACCCGGGCCATAGTTTGACTATCGGATTACAACCAGGCAGGCAGGCCGTTTCACTACACACCCAATATCATTTCAATCCAGCTCACACAAAAACCAACTGACCAAAGCAAAACATAAGATTTCTCACAACATCTAGATTAGCATTGGCGGCTGCGGAACGGCAACGCCGCCTAAACAACTAGGTAAATAATTATTATACAATATGAAATTAGGCTAGGGTAGTTTTAGGCACATAAAATACGTATAACTTTAAGATATTCACGACACCCCGGTGGTACGGAAAGAAATCGACCCCGATTTTATAATAATCTTGAAAAATGTTTTTTTTGACTGAGGGCACAATAGAAGATTATAATTTGACTAATTGAATAACTCTTAAAACTATTGAAGCCTGCCATTTCAGACAATATATATGTCAAATCAATTTAGTTAAACTACAGTCACAATTATAACAATAAAGTTAAATTGAGTCGAATCTGCTTATTCAGTTATTGGCACAGTAATGTCCATTTGGGTCCGGATAACGAGCACGGCAGAACGTGGTAGCGTTAGGTGCGATAACGCCGGCAACGGGGTGGAGAACGCCATTCCACAGTACCATTGGGTTTCCAATTGGGATGGTCAGCTCCGGCATAACTTGACCTGGATTGACAGGACCTAAAAACACATTGGGACGTGCCGGGTAACTCGACCCGTGCATGTTGAATGGGAGCATATTACTGGATGCTGCCCAATTTGGTGTGCTACTTGCCGAGTACACATACTCAGGCGTCTGGTAGCTGCCGGAATAGTACGTCCCCGTGGGGTTGGAATATAGAGGTTGCCTAGTTCTAATCATGGGAGGTGCGAGAGCACAAGCAGCATGCTCGACGGTTGTTTACGGTCTCTGGCTCACTTGCAAGATCGGCAGAGGTGGGTTGAGACCGTCAATGGGGGTTGTCGTGCATGGTGCTTGTGTTGCCTCTGCGGGGACTACTGTAGATGGCACACTTAGAATTGGAGGTACTTCTGGAGGTTGTGCAGCTGAGATCACACTAGGGGTTCGGTTAGTCACTACCGAATTACTTAGGGTTGAGTTAGAATTAGTCTTACCGTGAACAGGGGGAAACAAGGGTTGCGGTACAGCTGGGATTGTTCCCGAGCTGGTGCATACTGAAACGCGACTTTCAGTTGAGACTGGGGGCTGAGTAGCTGGGAGTGTTCCCGAGCTTGTGCAAAACGTGGGGCGATTAGTCGAGGGAGGATGCAAGTGCGCGGCGGTCACCGCAGTCGGTCGCGACCAGCGGGTTTCCCATCGCTTGGTCCTACGTCGTTGGCCCGAACGACGAGGATTAGGGTTAGGGTATCGGCGCGGTTGCGGCAGCAAATCGAGGTCTGGGCGCATTTGGTACCTTTCCGCTGTGTACCATTGAGCGCAATTCTCCAGGTCTGGGACAAACGTTGCCCATTGTTTGAGGAGGATATTGGTTCCTGCTACTGATAGGTGTAGTTTATCGTCGTAGAGGGCCATGTTCAAGTTGAGGGAACCACTCGACGGGCCAGCCGCGTCATTCGACAGGAATGGATATTCTTGCACGGCCATGTAAGTGAAGCCGCATTCTGCGCAGCCATCCGCCAAAAATGCGTCAAAGTCATAGTACGTTCGGGCAGGTAACTTCAATTGATCTTGAGGCACCATAGACGACACGAAGACGCTGTGAGCAATTTGGCTAAAGCAGGATTTGGATGCTTGTAGTCCCCGCTCCCAGGTGGCGCGTGATTTTTGAATATCGTTGATATTGAAGTTGAGGATAATGTATCGAATCACGTCGATGTTATGATTTCTGATCAACTGTGAAATATTCGCGACGATTCCGCCTCCTTGAGCGATGATCACCCCGTTTTTGATCCAGGCCAGATGTCGAAGGTTTGAATGCGAAAGAATCAAGAACGTCTTCTCGTAAGACATGGTATATTTTCGTGAGCAAACTGCTGACAAATCGACAGCTGCGGCGAAAGGTTCGTTTTCTTGAAACTTCCGAGCAAACTCAGTAATCAGGACACCGAAACGATTGGTTCCTGCGCACATCGTTGGGTCGGTTCGTACTATCTGGCCACTGGACATTCCACATTGCCAGAACATGTCCCTTCCGTAAGCAGCCAGCAAGGTCGAATTGAGATCAAAGTGCGTAAGGCACTCTCTCAGGCGATCGCTGTTGGATAGCTGATGCAGCAGCAACGCCGTTATGACATCTTCGCGTTCCAGTGTCCAACTTGCGCTTTCGACGACTGGAAACTGCGAAATCAGCGAAGAGAATGCGGCGCTGTTACTATTGGCTGCCAACGTTAGTAAACGCTCAGCATCGTTTCGCCTTCCATGTTGCAGCAGTTTTATGTATGCGAAGGCCAATGCCTTGCACTTGAAGGCTAAGTCGGTTTCTCCACCTTCTTGATTCAGGGCCTTGATGGTAATCTGCTCTTCAAAAAATATACTGACTGGAAGTTGGCTATCGCTGACGTTAACGATCCACTGGCCAGAAACCAAATGTCAAACCCGGTTGGTCCCAACGGCGTCTTCGAATTGGTCGTCTTCGCTATCTTCCTTTCGGTCGTCTTTGCCTTCGCGCCTTTCGAAACTGCATTCTTCCTCGTCGATAGACATGTCCGATTCCGTGTTGTCCTCCCTTGGCTGAGAATTTCTCGAACCGGTTGACTCCGCATCTGCCTCCTGAAATACAAATAACAGTAGGATAAATTAAGGGGGCCCAGGAGGCTAAGGGTGTTAGGGGAAACCCGAAGAAAACAAAAGTCAAAGCGGCCTTGCGCTTTGAGAAGCAGCAACGCAGTTGCCTTTTTAGGAGTGATAGGATATATGAAAGCAGAAGTGAACATTTGCGATATCTACAAAGCGCACGCTTAAAGGGGGAAGGAAGCTTCGCTGTTAATTGCGACGAGGGCGCAGGTTATAACCTGCTGCCCAATTTTGGTCCGTGTTACACGCAGCATCGCTGAAAACTTTGGGCGCGTCACTATCAGAACGTCTTGTGGGTTGGGTCAAGTCTTTTTGTTTATTCTCCGAGGTCAGGGTTTGGTCCTTTTGGTGTTCTAATCTTCCATAGTAGGGTTTTGTTCGATTCACATGGTACCAGTGCACTTTTTGAGCTGGGTCACTTATTTTATAGGCTTCAAAATTAGGGTATTTAATCTGTGTAACCCTGTAAGGGCCATCCCAATGCGTAGCAAGTTTCGGTGATAAGCCAACAGCGGTTGCTGGCTTGTTAATATAGACTTGAGTTCCGATATCAATCTTCTCCAGATTCGCATTTTGATCATACCTTTCTTTTTGTTGTCCTTGGTCCTTGAGAATTCTGTCTTTGCTCACCAGGCAATTTGTAATGTTTTCAAGAGCCTTTGGCTGTAGTCTGGATATTCAGAATAAGTTTTAGGTGGTGCTTGAAACGCCAAGTCCACAGGAGGGACTGGGTCTCTTCCAAATAAGAGAAAGTATGGTGTCTCTTTCGTGATCGCATGTGGTGCTGTTCTGATGCTGTAGAGAGCTGCTGCTACATATTCATCCCAATCAGTTTGTGTATCCTTTGTGAACATCGCCAGGACTTTCAACATGGTAGCGTGTTGTCTTTCGACTTGTCCATTGCACTGTGGGTGATACGCTGTGGTGTGCACTTTCCGAACTCGAAAGAGTTCGCATACCGCATTAACAATTTGCACCAAGAAATTAGTTCCTCTATCGGACACTAGTACTTCAGGGGGGCCATACCGCGCAATAATGTCTTTGAAGAAGTAATTGGCTATGGTGTCCGCTTTCATATCAAGTATGGCGAAGGCTTCCGGGAACTTTGTAAATGAGTCTTGAAATTCTAGCAGATTCTTGTTTCCTTGTGTTGTCACTGGAAGTGGTCCTGCGATATCGACGTGCACACGTCGCCACGGCCCTGTGGGCGGTATTGGAACCAATGGTGCCTTTGTCTTGACTGTGGGATTCTTATATTTCGCACATGTATCACAGGTTCGTATCCATCGCTTGACGTATCCTCGCATGCCAGGACAATTGTATCGTTGTTTTATTCGCTGATACGTTTTAGCGAAACCAAGATGGCCTGATAACGAGCTGTCGTGAAACGCTTTCAAAACAGATTCATATAATTTTGGTGGGACAATCGCTACCGGGCCACTGCGACTTCGCTTGTTACGGTAACAAAGAGCATCTCCATCGATACATAAGTCTTTGGCTAAGGCTGCTTCTTGAGGCGACAAGAAGGTTTTCGATGGGTTTTCGAGGTGTAGGATTATCTTGGCCAATAGAGGATCTTTGCGTTGCTCCTGAACAAATGATGGTGCTTCAAGTATTTGGATCGTAGCAACTAAACGACTGAGAGCGTCCGCATTAGCGTTTTGTGCGCCAGGCCGATATTGAATGTGGATATCATACCCTTGTAGTTGTAAAGCCCATCTGGCCAAGCGTGGTGATGGATTCTTGACCGATAATAACCACTTTAATGGTTGACAGTCCGAGACAACAGTGAATTTACGGCCATAGAGGTAGCACTTGAAGTTTTCGATTCCCCAAACCAAAGCTAGTGCTTCCTGCTCGACTGAATGATAGTTTCGCTCGTGTGCATTCAGTGAGCGGCTCGCGTATGCTATTACGCGTTCTCCTTCGCTGAATTTCTGGCTGAGAACACATCCAATTCCGGTTCCACTTGCGTCACAGTGAAGAAAAAAGTCTTTGCTGAAGTCCGGAAACGCAAGCACAGGAGCGGATATGAGTTGGTTTCGCAGCATCCGAAATGCTTCTTGGTGACTATCTTGCCACTGAAATTTGGTGTCCTTTTTTAAGAAGCTATTGAGAGGGGAGGCGATTTGTGAAAAGTTTTTGATAAATTTGCGATAATATGAAGCCAATCCAAGAAATTGTTTCAACTGTTTCGTGGTAGTCGGAACCGGGTAATTGGCGATACTTCGAACCTTTTTCGGATCAGGTTTTAGTCCTTCTTTGGAAACGACGTAGCCAAGAAATGACACTTCAGTTCGGACAAACTTACACTTTTGCGGTTTCAATTTGAGGTTGTATTTCTGTAGTCGGCCTAGGACTTCATCGATGTCACGGAGGTGTTGGTCGAAATCTTTACTAAAAATGAGAATGTCGTCGAGGTAACAGAGACAGTTTTTGTAGTTTAGTCCAGCCAGAACAAACTCCATTAGTCTTTCAAATGTGGCGGGGGCATTTACTAATCCGAAGGGCATACAATTAAACTCGAATAGTCCTAAAAAGGAAGTAAACGCGGTTTTGGGTCTGTCTGCCGGATTCATCTTCACTTGCCAATAACCGGAACATAGGTCTAGGGAAGAGAAATACTGGGCGCCACAAATTGAATCGAGTAGTTGGTCGATTCGTGGCACGGGTAGGTATCGATCTGAGTCACACGATTAAGTGCACGGTAGTCGACACAAAAGCGATCGGTTCCATCCTTCTTTTTGACAAGTACGATTGGGCTGGACCAAGGAGATGTGCTTTCACGTATGATTCCTTTGTCACGCATCTCTGTGATGTGTTTCTCCAGTACGGTTTCTTGGGAAATGGGGATCCGATAAGGACGTTGCTTTATGGGCACATGATCACCGGTGCTAATTTTGTGTTGTACTACGCTTGTGCACCCGAAATCATATTTCGATGTTGCAAATACCCTTTGGTTTCTTCGCAATACTTCAAGTAGTTTTGCCTTTTGTGTTGTTGTGATTTCTGCATCATTGATTTTAAGATCGTGTATTGGATCGTTATCTACTTTTCTTGCAACGGAATCTGAGGGTTGTACTTCAAAAACATCGAAGGGGGCTCTGCTGGGGAGGTCTTCGAGCGTACCAAGAGTGAAATTCTTCGGAAAGACTATATGCCGATTTGTTGGATTCAACAATCTGACAGGGATTTGAGTCTGGTTTGATGAAGTTAGAACCTTAGCTGCTAAAATTGGATAATCTGCGCTCCAAAATGTTCGCGGCTCGAATATACGGTTATATATACGGTTATATACCGAGTGGATCCTTAGTTGCGTTCGTTTCCGCAGAAATTACTACTTCCGCCCTGGCAGGAATCTTCAGGTTCTTTGAGGCAAGCACTCTATTTACTTTTGTACACGTTGACTTGTTTTCCACACAAAGGACTTGTTCACCGGCAATATAAACTTCAGGTTTGCTAAAATCAATCGACAGTGGACCGAATTTTGCGAGGACATCTCGACCGAGGAGGCAGTCGGGGCCAGTTCGCTCGGAGATATAAATGGTATGAGTTATGGAGCGTGATCCTATTTGAATATTAGTCAAAACCATGCCTACCAGCAGAAGGCAATGGCCACTTGCTGACAGTGCGCTGCGATTAGGTTTGGCAATGTTCGAAAGAGTTTTCGCTACATTTTGGGAGGCAATCGTTATGAAGCAACCCGTGTCAACCAAAATCACCAACACCATGACCAACGCCGGAAACAGCCAATCCAAGTCCCGATCCAACTCCGCTAAAAATATGCTCAATTGCTCGACCACAGTTTTCTAGTACAGCGCCTGCGCCTTTGCCTAATCCTTCTAAGACTGCTCGAACAGACGCTGGGTCCGTAGATAATTCGGAAGTGAAGTTGATCATCCCATTTAACTGAGCTTCCAGTCGAATCAAACGCGACTCCTGTGATCGCAACGTGCTGATGGTCGCCAGTGTTCCAGCAAGCCGATCGTGAAACAAAACTGGTGCTTTGAAATGTAACTGAGGTTCGACGGTATGATACTCAAATCCAAAAGATGGATACACCACTTCAATGGGCCCTTTTGATGTCCGCCATCCCTTCTCGGACCGGTATATACCAGAAAACCGGTGTGCGCAATCTACTTCCGACGCGGTTGTGACAAGGTCTTTGGTTCCAGACAATAAAAAAGGAGTAACTGTTCAGTTCGCACAGGAATGTACTCGTAACACTTTCCATTGATTTCATAATTCCAGTATATTTCAAGTGGTGTCACCGATTGGCACGGCCAAACCATTAGGATTTCCCCGACAAACTCGCTGTGGATATCAGTTCTGTTCAAGAGTATTCGTGAACCAAGTGTGGCGTCTAGGCGTAGCAGTTGGTGGATCAGTTGAAGTTGACGTTGTTCAAGTTCACAAAGACTCATCCATACGTCAGAAAATCGATTGGACTCGATATTAGATACCTTATCAAACAAAAATTATAGCTTAGCGGAAACTGGGTCGGCGTTTTTGACAAAAATATTGGTTGGTTTCGTGTTTCCCATTGGGGATTCGGGGGGTGCCTTGAAAAACTTCCGACCAATATTTGGTTTGTTGGTATACTTGATTGCTGTCCCCTGTTCTGTCATATAAGTACTATTAGGTAGGCAATGTGGTGGTTGAATACCAGTTAAAGTGAAGGCTGCTTGCAAATCATTGATCACAACGTGATTTCCTGATATTTTTGCAGTATAAATACCAAGTTTTTGTAACGGGCAGATAGACTTGTGCAGTTGTTTGGCATCCCAGACCACGGTTGGGTCAAATGTGACACAATAGCCTGCGGACGCCAAGCAGCCACCCAAAGAGGATAAATCACTTATAAGTGTCATGTCGTCAAGTGTACCAACAGTACCTTTTTCAAGAACAAAAATATCATACTCGTTACAATAGGTGTAGCAACACCATTTGTACTCAACTGTACCCGTGTTAGCGCTGTGCTGAACACCTGGCAATTTTTCAGTCAGCTTTATTCCTTGCCATGTGCTTGTTTCAATTGCACTACGGCACTCTGTTGGACTAACCTTGACATTCTTTGTGTCATCAGACACTATACCTTTGCCATTGAAGAAGCTGACGTATGTGCAGATTTGGCGTCGGCGGATCCAGCAACTCCAGGCCTCGACTGTCAGGGGTTTGGATACGGGCACATAGACATAAACCGTGGCATCTTGGACGTCGGCGACTATCGGAACTGTGCACTTCGTAGTCTGCGGGACGACGATTGCTTGCCCAGATCGCGAGCGTCCACACAGATTGTATGTTGAGGCGCTAATCATTGTCGACAAAAGTAGAACAAAAAGCATACACATAATTTTTCCCGACAGAAAACGCCGTGGAATCAAATCAACGGGCTTGATCAATAATAACTCTTTACATACTGACTGAAGCCAGAAAGCGACATTCCAGCAACATGAAAACAAAGCCGTCAGGCAATCATGGCTGACCACACTTGCCTTGTTCTTTGTTTTCATGTGCCGCTTAGACATTACAACACCCATATTGGGGTCCGCTTCGATACTCTCCCCACCATACACTTGATCAGCGGTGTACTCCGGAGACGCTGCGTGATCCGCAGTCGCGCTCATGGTACTACCAGTAACTACAAATATGTTACCCAAATTGATGTTACCGTCAACCTCGAAAATGTCCTGACCGGTTGGACTGATACTATTGACCCCATAGAACTGACTGATCAAGTTGTCAATTTTGTTCTCCAGGATAACGAACCGATCATCCTGCTGATCCGCAGTGGGGGGCTCTTGTCTGGCACTAGGCGAACTGTACTCGTTACTGTCCGCAAATTGTGAATCTGCAGTTGCTGAAACATCTTGCACAAAATTGACAGATCTGCGAGTCTGCGAACCTGAACGTCTGTTTGGACGTCGACAGGAGCGTTGGATATGACCTACTGCCCCACAATTTGAGCAAATTGGCTGTCCCGTGTTAGTAAACTTATAGCGTGTCCGATTATTAAAGTTGCGGTCATTATTTCCTCGCCAGGTTGTAGTTGCACGGCCGCGTCTCCCGCGGCTGCGGAACAGTCCGTCGAGTCGGCGCTCCAGTCGAGTTAGTCGGTTATTTGGGTCATAGTCAGGGCGAGTAGTTCTGTCGTTGACTGCTAGCACGGCTTGATTGGGTGAATTTGTAGTTGTTAGCGCTTGCACAGCAGTGCAGAGCTGGTCAAGTTTAGAGTCTGTCTTGTTGGCGTCAATGTTATCATCGTCAAGGTCGAGGAGGCGTCTCTGCGCTTCCTCTTTCATTGCAACAGAGTACGCGTCGTTGAAAACTTGGGGGTCCCTAGCTAGCACTACCTTTTTTAGCGGTCTGAGCAGACCTGCAATAAAAAACTGTTTTTCCATATGATTCCGGAAGTCAGAGTTAAATTCAGACGCGGGATATGCTATGCGGACTTTTTCTCTAATATCCTGCGCGTAAGTTGGGACGGTTTCCTCGGGGCGCTGCTTGCGGCTTCGCAGAGCAGTAATAGCAAAACGCTGTGATTCCTTAGGCTGTAAAGCTGAGCGCAGCGCTGAAACTAATCTGCCATAATCGCATTTTTCAGTGTTACTTAAATCGCGATACGCTTCTAGGGCGGCCTCACGCAAATATGTGGGTAAAAGGTTCACTTTGGCGGAATCAGGCCAACTACCTGCCTTAGCGGCTAACTCAAAAGTTTCGTGCCGCTGCGTGAAGTTTTCGTCAATGCGGCCATTAAAAACATTCAAACAAACCGGGTTCATAGATTGCACACCGGTTGCGGCTGCTAAGCCATCAAGTTTAGCCTTTGTAACTGATTAGTCTGCACGTGCTCGAGCTAATTCTTGGGTAAGGCGGTTTACCTCTTCCTGGGTTCGAACCAGGTCACGAACAGCAGCCCTAGTATCACGGTCGGATTCAGAACCGTCCCTACTCATTTCAACTTAAAGTAGGACTTACCATAAATTAGCAAGGTATTGGGAGGGAATAGCAGAAATTTTCAGGTGGCGGAGGCTCCTTCGTAACTGACACGGTGGCGGAAGGTTGGTAGGATCGGGCCTGTTGAAGCCACTGCACTGGTTAGCCTGCGCACGGGTTTGCACGTATGGGCCACTTTAAACTTCGCAGGCAAAAATATAATAGGTGAGACTTGGGGTCGAGAATACAAAGGTTAGCGAAGGGCAAAAACTGGCTTCGGGGGCGCCAAGTTATCGGATTACAACCAGGCAGGCAGGCCGTTTCACTACACACCCAATATCATTTCAATCCAGCTCACACAAAAACCAACTGACCAAAGCAGAACATAAGATTTCTCACAACATCTAGATTAGCATTGAAGGCTGCCGAACGGCAACGCCGCCTAAACAACTAGGTAGATAATTATTATACAATATGAAATTAGGCTAGGGTAGTTTTAGGCACATAAAATACGTATAACTTTAAGATATTCACGACATGACGAAAACCCGGCCCAAGGTTTCTCTTGTGCTTGCCCGGGCCAAAAATTGACTGAAACCCGGCCCGGGCCATAGTTTGACTAAAACCCGGCCAAGGTGTATCCTGTGTTTGCCCGGGCCAAAAAATGACTAAAACCCGACCCGGGCCATAGTTTGACTAAAACCCGGCCCAAGGTTTCTCCTGTGTTTGTCCGGGCCAAAAATTGACTGAAACCCGGCCCGGGCCATAGTTTGACTAAAACCCGGCCCAAGGTGTATCCTGTATTCCTGTGTTTGCGCGGGCCGGAAAATGACTAAAACTCGGCCAGAGGCTAGTTGTTTATTTTTCCATTTCAGGGATGAGCATTGTGCAGGTATGCTACTTCATTTTCTCCCCTTTCGGTAACAGATATTACTAAAATTTTGGAAAATGTGGATCACAGCAAATTTGGATACATCACTGTTTGGCTAAGTAAGCGCCCTTCCTGTTTTGGGTCCTTGTTATCCTTCTTGTGGTCCAGCTGGCTGAGTTTCTGTAATATTTCTTTCTATACCATTCTATGAAATTATTTAAATGGAGTTTTATTATTTTTTATTAAACATTATTTATTTTGATTTTATTATTTTTTACAAGACTAGTGCGTCTAGTCTAGACTAGTTAGACTAGTTCTACAACGTGAGGTCACGTAGTGTTTAACGTTGAAATTTATTTTGAAAAAAATTCAAAAATAAGTTCAAGTTGACTTGCAATGCGATTTGATCGCATATGAGGTGATTACAGGTAGTCAATAATAGGGAAAAATTCCAGGAGCCATAACTTTTCATATGGTAGTGGCATCGACGTGAAATTTTTTTTAAATGCTAGCGCTTGTCAAGAGCTATCGATTGATAGGTCGCACAATGCCGTAAAATGCAAACCAACGTTACGTATTAATTAATAATAAGCGCTGATCGAACGTTGGGTCCGTCAACGTCAAGTAAGGTGTCATTCGAAAGCGGCTGAAGTTCTGAGTAGAATGCTGTCAATTTCATGTTTCTACGTCAACGTTGAAGCAAGCTATAACGATTTCAATTTTTCCGAACTTTTGTTCAATACTTATATGGTGTGAGTAGTCGCGGAGGAATTTTTTCGATCAAAATGTTTTCTAAAATGAACTTTCGGCCATAACTTTTTTCAGAGACCACGTAAAAGGTTCTAGTTTTCACTATTAGATAGAGCAGAAGCAGGGCTTTTATTTGATACCAAAAAAGCTATACGCTAACGCTGACTTATATACAGAAAAATGCAAAATAAAATTTTTGAATAAAATAAATTTCAGATTTAGACCCATATGGCCGGCTCCATGGTCACTGATGGAATAAAAACTGTTTTGTGTAAGGATAACAGTCATATGGCTGACTTCATGGAAGCGTTTCTGTTGTTATATCAATGGTAACACGGACGTTACGTAACATTTTTGAAAAATACTCAGTTTACGTAAAAACTTTTTACGCCATAACTTTTTTTAGCTAGCTGGTAAAAAGTTCTAGTTTTCGACATCAGTTAGGATATAAGAACAGCTTTCATTTGACACCATAAAAACTATAGGTTACCGCTGACTTATGTGCCGAAAAACGTAAGATTAATTTTGACAATAAAATAACTCCAACTTTATTGACCTGGAACCAGAGAACCGGGCCACGTCCATCATAATGTAAGCTTATTTCATGTTTAGAACATCAACGCCAACCTTTTCAGAGCCACCTCACCCTATTATTATAATTATCACAAAAAATAGGATAGTTTTAAAGATGGTAATTAAAGATGGTAATTAAACTTATACCAGAAACTGGTATTTGTTATAGGGTTTACAACAAACACGATCGTCTGCCGAGAAAAGAACCTGTTGTTTTCAAGTCCACATTCTTTATTGATACGCCACATGGTCCTTCGGGTGCGTTCCAGCGGTTGTTCTACAAAAAAATCAAGGATTCTGTCCACGGTATTGTGCAGTATGTTGGGGACATTGCGGTAGCTGTAGACTTCCCACATCAAAACAGCTCCGTCAATGTGAAATCATTCCATCGCACAGCACGTTCCACGCTCCAAAGGCTGACAGCAAAATGTGAGGTGGCGGCTACACCAATGGCTGTCTACAGACAAAAAGTTACCAACGCCAGTTATCCAGCGAAACGCATGAAGATGGAAATGCCGCGCAATGCCAAACAGGTGCGAAATAGCATGCACATTCAGCGACAGACCAAACGACTATCACATGATGAGTTCTACGGAATCAACGAAATGGCATATGACTTGCCGGGATTTGTAGCGGTAATTCAAACTTTTCCATCTATTGTAATTGTATGTGGTCATGAAAAAATGCTTGAACTAAGTGTTGGAAATGCCGCCAGCATCGCAGTTGCTATCGTATGACACTACTTTCAATTTTGGTGGTTGCTACATGTCCCCGTTTTTGTTTTTCTTGAGTTAGTTCTGATCGGGAATCGTGTGGATCTCATTGTTCGACTAATCGACGTTGATTGCAATTTCACTGTCGCTTTATTTGAAAAAATATGTTTACAATTGCAAATGTGTTCTGTTCAACTTTTTCTACTAAAGGACATATGTATATGGGTTAGGAGTTAGGACTTAGGACTTAATAGAACAAGCCCAATCTGCGGCAAAAGCATTCAGTAAGCATCAAGCATTTATTTTTAAGCACATTGGCCAGAGGCCATCGTAAACCTGTTGGGCAAGCTACAGCAGTAACTTACATACTTACTTGATTTTTCTTCCATTTAAAACGTCTTCTTTAGCAACCATTTTAACAAAGTTTGTACAAAGTGCACAACGGATACGGGGTCAAGACGTAAAATAAGTTATTGCTGCAAATAGTTAACAGCTAATCGACTTAACGAATATTACGTAAAATTAAAAAAAAAGTTGTCTCCGGCTGGGCTCGATCCAGCAAACTTTTGGTTAAGAAACCAATCCGCTAGTACTCTGCGCCACGGAGACTACGGAGGAAGATCATTTGGTTGTACCGTTATTTTAATAATTGATATTAATATTAAAAGTCGTTATTAAAAGTACTGTTAATATTATTTATTTTATTAATATTACAAGTCTAGTGGGTCTAGTTTAGACTAGTTAGACGAAATTCGTAAGTACCTTAACGTTTTTAATAACAACATTTCGAAATTTCAAATTTTTTAAATTTT
The DNA here is from genome assembly GCA_030248245.1 of Trissonchulus sp. WLG1_4. Taxonomy (NCBI): domain Eukaryota; kingdom Metazoa; phylum Nematoda; class Enoplea; order Enoplida; family Ironidae; genus Trissonchulus; species Trissonchulus sp. WLG1_4. The sequence continues at coordinate 10,695 of JASANF010001523.1, read as the reverse complement.
AGTATTAGGGCACCGACAGTGGGATTTGATCACACATGGTGTGATCTACGTAGTTAGTCTTTTTTAGCAAAGGGTTTAAGGGGACATAACTCTTGATACCTTTGTGGTACAACGACAATTTTACCATCATTGTTAAGCAAATTGTCAGAGCTTTAAAATGATGGGTGACATGACCTCGTGACGTAACGTTAAACGTGCGTCAAAAATTATAATTTAAAATTTTGACTTATTTTTAGGTATTACGCCCTCATGGAACACATCATTTGAAAGTGCCAAAATTTATCTTTCTCGTGACACTAATTTTATGGTCCTACGACATTCATAGCTAAAGTTACGGGCCTTTTTCTGATTAACCTCAAAAGTAACTAACTACTAAGAGTGGTCTGTCGCGGAGGATTCGCGGAGTAAAAATAACTCCATTTTACGCCCTGCTAAAGTGAAAATTACTGCATAGTACAGTAATACGAAGCGTTGGCGTTTCTTTTAGACCTTTGGATAGAGCCGATAATATGTACTGTCTTTTCAGTAACATCGTATTAGACGTTGCTGGCTGCAACAAAAAATAACTCTGTTTTACGTGACGTATAACTTAGGAACCAGGCGACTAGAGGCGAATTGAAAGGTAAACGTCTGGATAGCACGTATAGTACATTCGGAATCTGGGTACACTTAGTCGACACTTCCATTATCATTATTAATAGGATAGTGTATATATATTAATAATATTAAAAAAAATTGAGCCGCTCTATTTACATTAATATTTAATTAAAAATAAATTAGGGCGGCTATTTATATGTATTAATATTAAAATTAAAAATAAATTGGGTACACTATTTATATTAATATTAATATTAAAAGTTTTTGGCACTATTAATATTAAAAATAGATGTTATTTTTAATAGTGTTTTTAATAGCGCTTGAATCGGCAGTCGTTTAGGCTGTCATTTTGTCAATAACATGCAATCTTACTTGTATGCTCACTGGAAAGTGTGTGTTTTCCATGTTTTATTGACCATTAGCGTGAAAATTAAATTCATATTTATATTAATATATATTAAAAATAATATTAAAAAGATTTTAAGCTTCTATTTATATTAATATTAAAAATAAAATCAAGAACACTATTTATATTAATATTAATATTAAAAAAAATTTGACTGGCTATTTATAATAATATTAAAATTAAAATAAAATCGCGCTTCTATTAATATTGATATTTATATTAAATTGTTTTGGGGTCTTGTATTTATATTAATATTAATATTAAAAGTCCAGAGCACTATTAAAATAACGGTATTTGGTTGTCGTTGCATATTTTAGGTACCTGTATTTTAACGCTGTGGACCTGGGCCAACCTTTTACAAAATCTTCCAGAGAGCGAATTAGACCTAAATGTTACGATTTTGCAAATAAGGATTTATTATATAACTGTTTTTCGATCTTAATTATTATATTTATTGGTATCAATTTGCTTAGGATAATTTAGGCTATATCCTATTAATAATATCCTTATTAATCATATATGTACTTTTAGTGAAGTCTCGGGAGTTCGGGACTCTACTGAGCTGTGTGGTCGAGTGGTTAGTTTGATAGATTCTTAACCATGAGGCTATAGGTTCGATTCTAAGTTGATCACTTTTTGGCAGTTTTTTGCATTTCGAATTACTTCTTAACAACAGCCCCGATCTCAACAACACAGTGAAATTACAAGGCATTTTAGTGTGACAGATGCACAGCTACGATAGAAGACGTGTAAAACACACGCCGCACATAAACACTTTAACGCTAGAACTGTGTTAACAAGAGTACATAATAGCGTCTCACTCTATATAGAAGAAGAGTGAGACACTTTCCAGCCTGCCTGTGTTCTAGCACAGGCAGATGCGCTGGTCGTTTTCAGACTACATGTTGACATTCTGTGCAACATGTGACTGGCCAATCAGAAGCGAGCTTCTATTCTCTGATTGGCAGACGCCTGTGCACGTGCTCCAATCATAAAACGGGATAGGAATAAAGGTTAATAACTCATTATTTATTCATAGTCTGCTTGTAAAAACATTAAAAAAGGTTTGCAAATACCTTTGGGGATATTTTGGCAAACTTTCAGCGAAATTGATTGAAAAACTTTGAAGAAATTCTGAAAAGTTTATATCTCAAAAGTTTCTCAATCAATTTCGCTGAAAGTTTGCCAAAATATCCCTAGAGGTATTTGCAAACCTTTTTTTAATGTTTTTGCAAGCAGACTATGAATAAATAATGAGTTATTAAGCTTTTATCCCTATCTTAATGCTTATCAACGCATCAGCGATTATATACTAAAGTGTGTTACGCAGGGAATCTACGCGCTGATTGGCCAGTCACATGTTGAATAGAATGTCAACATGTAGCCTGAAAACGACCAGCGCATCTACCTGTGCTAGATCACAGGCAGGCTGGAGAGTGTCTCACTCTTCTTCTATATAGAGTGAGAAGCTATTATGTACTCTTGGTGTTAAAGATACCAGAAAGACCTGGTGGGCTGTGGCCCAACAGGAAAAATAAACAAGTAGCCTCTGGCCGAGTTTTAGTCATTTTACAGGATACACCTTGGGCCGGGTTTTAGTCAAACTATGGCCCGGGTCTGGTTTTAGTCATTTTTTGGCCCGGGCAAACACAGGAGAAACGTTGGGCCGGGTTTTCGTCAAACTATGGCCCGGGCCGGGTTTTAGTCATTTTCCGGCCCGGGCAAACACAGGATACACCTTGGGCCGGGTTTTAGTCAAACTATGGCCCGGGCCGGGTTTTAGTCATTTTTATGCCCGGGCAAACACAGGAGAAACTACCATTATTTTAATAGTGCACTGGACTTTTAATATTAATATTAATATATATAGAAGACCCCAAAAATTTTTAATATAAATATTAATATTAATAGTTAGATTTAATAAAGATTTTATTTTAATTTTAATATTAATATAAATAGCCATTCAAATTTTTTTAATATTAATATTAATATAAATAGTGTTTCTGATTTTATTTTTAATATTAATATAAATATAAGCTTAAAATCTTTTTAATATTAATTTTAATATTAATATAAATATGATTTTAATTTTCACGCTAATGGTCAATAAAACATAGAAAACACACACTTTCCAGTGAGCATACAAGTAAGACTGCATGTTGTTGACAAAATGACAGCCTAAACGACTGCCGATTCAAGCACTATTAAAAATACTATTAAAAATAACAGCTATTTTAATATTAATAGTGCCAAAAACTTTTAATATTAATATTAATATAAATAGTGTACCCAATTTATTTTTAATTTTAATATTAATATAAATAGCCGCCCTAATTTACTTTTAATTAAATATTAATATATAGAGCGGCTCAATTTTTTTAATATTAATATTAATAAAATAATTAATATTAAAAGTACTTTTAATAACGACTTTTAATATTAATATTAATTATTAAAATAACGGTAGGAAATACCTTGGACCGGGTTTTAGTCAAACTATGGCCCGGGCCGGGTTTTCGTCATTTTCCGGCCCGGGCAAACACAGGATACACCTTGGGCCGGGTTTCAGGCAAACTATGGCCCGGGCCGGGTTTTAGTCATTTTCCGGCCCCGAAAGATGAAAATTAACATAGGGCCGGGTTTTAGATGATCCACTCCACGGCTCGGGCCGGGCCGGCCCGGCTTTTAGTCAGTTCACGGCCCGGGCCGGGCCGGGTTTTAGTAACCACCAAATCTACGAGCTGATTGGCCAGCCACGTGTTGCACAAAACGGCAACATGTGGCCTGGAAATGACGAGCGCATCTGCCTTCGCTATAACACAGGCAAAAAGGAGAGTGTCTCACTCTTCTTCTAAACAAAGTGAGACACTATTATGTACTCTTGATATAAGATTTACATGCAGTTGCAGCATGAAAAAAGTTATTTTCCGAAGAAAAATTAAGCAGCGAAAAGTGTCAGCTATGGACGAGTTTACGCTAATCGGTTAACCGGTTAACCGATAACCATTCAAATTTAAGTACCCAAATTTAAGTAATAGTTTTTGGTTATGCGTTGGCCATTTATACATAAGTTTAGTACGACTAAATTGATGAGTATAAGACATGACTGAAACGTGGTATCTCTGTGTGGTGACACAACACATGATCAAAACTAAACGTTGACCCCTTTTGGAACGGTTAACCGGTTAAATGATTAATCGATTTTTTTGGTTAACCGATCGGTTTCGGTTAACCGTTTGGTTAATTGTATTAACCGGTTAACCGAAAAATTTTCGGTTAACCGATAACCGTGCCCATGCCTAGTTTGAATGTATTAGCGGTTATATATAGAATAACTATTCTCAAGAATAAGTTCCGGAATAGCTGAAGAATTAGCTATTCGCTAACTACTCATGTGACTTCGTCGGTTCGTCCATATCCAATCAAACTGAGTATGCGTCATTTGCAGCCAATCATATAAAGAATGGTCAGCCAATCGGATTTCTTTCACGAAACATTTTGTGGCTGTCTTTAGTCTTGTTTTGGCCAAAATGTTTTTATTTATCAAATATTTACAAATATTCAATAGTTTCTGTATTACAAACTGTTGAAATAAATTGTCTGAATTTCGTCTTTGCCAATTTGATGTATTTTTTATCAGTTACGTTTTTTATCTTTTCTTTATCAGGAATATAAGCGTTAACGTAGCAAGAGAACAGCTCGAGAATAAGCTATTCTTTAAAAACAGCGCAATTTGATTGGTGCAATAAATTTTGTTATTCTCGAGCTATTCCGTAAGTTCGAGAATAACTAATCTCGAGCATAAATTTTGGTGCAATGAATTTTCAGCTTATTCTCGAGCTATTCTATTTTGGTGCAAGCCGGGGTAAGTCATATTCTTTCCAAAATAAAACACAACGCAGACTTCAAAAAATGCAAAACTTGATATATTTCACAGCGTAATTTTGGACAAACTGTCAAAATTGTTAACAAAACAACCTATATGTGCTTACGATATTGGTCTGTCAAATGCAAAAAACCGCTTAGAAAAAGCTCCTGAGTAACAGCTCATCAAAATTTGCTGCAAATTCGAAACTATGTATATATCACCTTAAAACCGCACAAACAAGGTATATTTTGCACTAGTGTCATAAACAACCCCGTAAACACGAGCACACACTGATACGTTCCATTTACTGCACCAAACAATATCACACAATAATAATACACAACAGAATACCACTTTACTCCATTGACAGTTACGTACTTCAGCAGACGTTGAGACACAAACATTAATTTCACATTCTTCCCCAGAGATTCATAAAAATTGTGCTAACTTGATACTATAGCCTAAATATACAGTACCCAAATATGCCCCTTGAGGCTTGAACTGGCCGGGAGACGAGAGATTGCTCGAATAGCCTATACTTAATACTTAGTACATATTCGGAAGAGTATGACACTCCCTATTATGCCTTGCATCCAATGCGAAGCGCAAAATATGTAGGCCTTTTTATGTACGGTTTTGGGGGGGGGGGGTAACGTCCCTTTGTTCAAGAAGAGACTGTGAAACGGATTCCCCCCTCATTTCAAGACTATTTACGGTGAAGGGAGAAGTACCCTCCCCCGCATTTCAAGACATTGTGAAAGGCCTTTCAAAGTGTCTTGAAATGACGGAGGGCTACCCCCCCCCCCTTTCAAACAAAACCGTACATAAAAGGCCTTTGCGCTCCGTATTGGACGCAAAGTACAAGGCATAATAGAGAAGTGCCACACTCTTCCTATTATGTATATACCTACTCTTGTTAATACTACACGCTCTAGAGTACCTAGTGTTTTGGTCGGGCCTGTAGTGATCACCGGGCGGCAAATATTCCGGGCCCCCGTCGGACAGTAGCGGGCTCTGGATCGTCCCGTATGTCTTCGGGCCAGAGATGGAACCGGGTCACTAATTCGTCACAGGGGTGGACGAGGGTCGAAATTTTCGACCCGCGGCCGCGACCCAACCCAACCCGCGGCTTGATGCTCGTGGGTAACCGGAACCCACGACCCAACCCGCGTCTCAACAGTCGACCCACTTTGACCCACCATTTTAATTGATGATTGATAGTTTTTAGCTGATGCCCAAGTTTAATTTCCACCTGTACCTAGTACCTACTTTCTTCACATTGCTTTGCTATGTATTTTACCCAAGAGGCACGCACGCAGTACCCAACCCAAGCTGTTCTAAACTTGGAATAATAAAGCCCGATTCATGCGGTGCGATTTTTCCGCTGCGATTTTGCCGCAAAACGCATGCCGCAGGGTGTCGCACGCAGCGTCTGAACAAACACAGAGTCTCGCAAACTATTTTGCTGCGTCCTTTTCTTTGCTAAGACTGACAAATGTTTTGTAAAAATTATTGAAATTCTCCTGTCCGCAGCCTCAAGACGCAGAGAATTGCACATCCGAATTGCAGTCCGGCGTTTAAAACGCTGTGACAAATGAAAGACGCATGCATTCCACAGTGAAAACGTTGCGTCTGTTCAGACGGTGCATTTAGCCGCAGAGTCGAAAACGCCGCGGCACAAAATCGCAGCGTGAATCGGCTTTTAGTAGTAATGTTTCAGGTTTCGTGGATCAGAAAAACATTTAGCGACCCACGCTGGCTGAAGTGGGTACCCGCGGGTTGACCTCAAATTTTCTGACTCAACCCAAACCCGCGGGTACCCACGACCCCGGTTACCCTTGGGTTGGCCTGGAGCGGGTCGCCAGGCCCCGGCCCGGAAAATACCATCACAATTAGCGCTTGTTCTGTGTCATCGTTTGCTATTTGTCTAAATTAGCGATTAAGGGGAGGGGGCTACCTGAAAAAGTGAAAATTTTAGGTTCTCCGATTCGCTTCAAATTTGCACACAATGTAGCCCCAGGGAAGGCGCATCGCAGATGTAACAAACTGGAACCAATGCTATTGCCAATTTTTCACTAGGGGCTCCCAAAAATTCAATTTTACGTGTAAATTATAGGCGCAAAAAAAAAGTTTTTTGTGGTTGCAAAGCGCCCCTTTACTCGAAATTTTTGTTAACACTGACGAAGCTGATTTTTACATGATTCGATAGCCTAACGTCATATCTCAACCTCTATTATGATCAATTTTTTTAAATTTTTGCCCACGGCCTGAGCAATGACGTCAAATGTAAAATCACTCAAATTTGGCAGGTCCAAAAAACGGCCATTTTTTCACATTTCGCCCTCGATTTTAGATTTGAAAATATATATCAAAAATCCGGATCATACGATTTTGCACATACATGTGGGCTACCAAATTTCAACCAGATTGGCTTAATGTGGTTTGTGCTAGAACTGTCCAAATAAGGGCTACTTTTCGGCTTTTTGGCGTACCTACTTTTGCCTATGTAAATACACTGACAAACGCACCGAACCAAAAGTGCACCTTCAAGCTTAATTGTTCTTATCTGAGGTAGAGGTGCCTTGGTGGAGTAACATATTTGAAAATAAGCAAAATTGGAGAACTTTGATTTTTGACCTGGGTAGCCCCCCCCCCCTTAAGGTGGTAGTAACGTTTTCGACAGTTTTGCAGGAGTAACACTTGACAACTTACGATTAATTTTCAATCAATATTTTATGGTACGCATATTAATTTAGGAAACTATAAACTATTATGAGATAAATGCTTGCTAAAATAGCTTGAAACAATCATTTTTAATTTTCATAGAAAATATTTTTCAGCCAGTTACGTCAATTTTTCGCAAATTTTCTGTTTAGCTAAGCCAAAGTAGTAGCTAGTCAAAACGACCATTTATTGAAAAAAGAAAAAAATGACACACGGGCATGTCAAAAACCCTCAATTTAGATGCCGAAACTTATCCTTCCGCTTTTCACTTTTTGAGATTACGTCACATTTATGTAACATTTCTTTTTGAACTAAAGTGCATTACACAAAAGTCCGCAAAACTTGACAACTATTTAAAGGATTTTGTTCAAAATTTGGGATAAATTGGCACACATATATGTCTACTTTATGCTAAAATTTCGAAAATTTTGTTCGCTTAAATTTTGCGTTACATCAATTTCATTCACAGAAATCTGTAAAAATGTACTTCCGTGGACTAAATCTCAAGTCTCGATGTTGCAATCTTTTCATGCGTTATTTTACATGTTTTTTAGACAATTTCTGATGTGTCAATTTTTTTATTTATTTTAATTTAGCCTATTTCGTAAAAAAATTAAATTCAAAAATTCGTATACTTTTCAAAATTCGAAAAAATTCAAAATTGAAGGTCCGTAACTTCTTTTTTGCATCACATAAATGTACCAAACTTAGCATTAACATTCACCCTGTTATTGGCTATGTTGGTATAAAGAATAAAATTAGTTGGAATTACCCTGCCAATTTTACAAGAAAAACATGAAAAATGCAAAAATTCACGAAATTTGACTACTTTAACAGCGTCTGCTGACTAGCTTGTTACAGATTTAAGCTAGATAATGTGCATAAGTGTAGTTTCAGTCAAGTTCTTTAACGTGAAAAAGACAGCTATTAAATTCATTGAGTCAATCAAAAGTTATAGCACGTTATAAAAACTGTCGAAAACGTAACTACCACCTTAAATCAGGAGGGATGGGATTTGAATTTAAGGACATAAGTAGGTATGTAGCGTGGAGGGTGGGGGTGCTAGCGGGACGTCTTATAGGGATGGCAGGTGTGGGTTGGGAGGCAGTTTTACGATGAACAAAAGAATGGAGAATATCGAGGGGCGCGCGGAATAAAAATCCTGTGTCGGTCTATACGCTTGACACCACAGCGACATTTAGTGGATACACTAACAGAGAACAAACATGTACGTCCTAGAATTCATGAAGAACTTATGTATCTGATTCTACCTTGATTAGTAGCACAGCGTTATTTGTAAAGACAATCGACTCTGCCGGTTTTTTATCATCTAAACGGACATAATACGGCTCAGAAATCGGTCAAAATAAAGCTTGAATTTGTACAGCTTCGGTAGGTAGCACAAAAACGCGACGAACTCAAAAACTAAGTTGGTCCAGTACAAAATCCTAAATCAGCGAGGCGCAAGACCTCTGCCCCGCCCCGCCCGCGTCCAAGCCATGCATGTAACAGCACAAAATATTTGGGTGTGACCCCCTCTCCTGAGTCTGATGATCTTCAATTTTCATCCTCACCCCCCCTTGCCCCTGAGTATCAGCCGATGTGGCGCAAGTTATGAGAAGTTACAGCAACGAGACGCCGGTTATGCCAAGTTCAGTTCATACTTGTCCGTGCCATAGGTCGTAGGGTAATGTCTGGAAGCCACTAGCCAGTACAGAAACACTGATATGCATGCATCCATGCTTTTTTCAAAAAAAACTGGCAGTCAAACTTTTTGCTGAGGGACAAGTGTGAAGTGGACTTTATTGGAATGGTGAATGCTATTGGTGGGTGTGGTAGAGTCGATTGGCGATGTCGGTGACCAGCCAGTGCATGCCGTCCAAGAGGTTGAGGCCAGTGAGGGCGCTGCAGGGGAGGACAAGGTAGTGGTGGGACGAGGCCAGGCGGTCCAGATCCAGCATCTGGGCGAGCTCGGCCGCCGGACACGCCCCGGGGAGGTCCTGTTTGTTGGCCAGAACCAGCAGGGTGGCGCCTGCAACATTAGCACAGCCTACTCCTACAGTTGTTCACTAGAGATCGGTCGGGGCCGCGTGGCAGGGGGCCAGCCGGGCAGACCGGGCTGTCGGGTAGAGATTCAGCCTCGAACCAATCAAATGAAGTTATAAATATGTACATAATGGACGTCGCAAAGAATGTATTAAAAGCGAGTGCCGTGCGAGGGAACTAAAACTAACGGCGGGTGGACTACACTTAGTTCAGGCTTAAATTTATAATATGACTCAAGTGCGCTGCACCTGCAACAATGTGAAGATTAGTGCATTGCATTAGTGCGGGCCGCAAGTGGTCTATTGAGTCCTTCTTGTGCGCCTGTGCCCTGCCTTCCCGTACTGGTGTATAGTATCCCTGGTCCCCACCCTGATTTAAGGGGGTAATGTCGTTTTCGTGGTTTTTGACATTTCAGTGTAATTTTTGCGCCCACAGAACTCAAGCTAAAAACGGACTACGGCTTCGAAACTTTAACCACATTATCTTTAGGAAAATATCCCCACCCGTTTTTTTCCTTTTCTAAAAATAGTTTGTAGAGTCGGTGTTATGGGCTTTTGAAAATTTTAGAGAAAAGTCAAATTACGTGATTTTTGCAAGAAAATGTCATTTTCTCAACGTAGAAACGACTTATCAACTATATCAAAAAAATGGGTGGGGATATTATGTCAGTGCATAACTGCAAAAAGTTTAGTAGTTGTTGTTTGATCTTGACTTTCATAACTGTGGCGCAAAAATTAGTCAAAAAACCGCTGATGGGGTGTATTCAAATGATAGCAGCAGTAAAATTGCAAAAGATAATCTGCTTTTAAATATAGTTTTTTTAAAGCTAGAAGGTGTAAAAAAATGTAAAAAGGACCGCTCTAGTTTTTATTGAGGTTAAGTGCGGTTATGGTAGTTTAAAAAAACCCCTAAAAACGCAATTACCCCCTTAAGCTATTGTTACTTGCTCGTAAATGGGGTGCCATTGTCACTTGCTGGTAAGTGGGGTGCCATTGTCACTTGCTGGTAAGTGGGGTGCCATTGTCACTTGCTGGTAAGTAAAGTGCCATTGTCA
>JASANF010001522.1:0-14470 GCA_030248245.1 Trissonchulus sp. WLG1_4 | reverse complement strand
ATACGCAATGTTTTAGATAACACGGCACAACTTTAGGCGCACCATTTCTAAGTGGGACAACGCTGTTGGAAACGGCGCGGTTTTAACGTCTGTAATTGATTACTTGGCTGGCAAATGTTCAGCGTCAGGAGATTGCATAATCAAGGGCGTCAATTCGTATTCATCGAAAAATCGATTTCATCTGTAATCCCGACGCCTAAACTACATTAGCATATATTTATTGCACATATTAATGTTTAATTTCCAGTCTGACATTCAGTGTGGGATAATTACCTATATTGTTTTTAACATGTCGATTACATTACTTTATATAATGGAAGCTTATTTTTATCGTTTTTGACTTTGTAAACAAAATTAAACTAATTATGCTACTGACTGAACTTGACAAACTCTGCAAAAAATACTGATAATGGATACGCTCCGGAATAATGCGTAACGCGGTAATATTATGGAAAATTAAAATTACAGACAACTTCGCCATTTTTACTTTATTTCTGCATCCGATTAATCACAATACATTGAAATAACATAACATTACCCACACTCAAACCATCAACTGAAATTGACAATGAAATTGACAAACCATGTATTATTTAACAAAAACAATCACCAATCCAGCTAATAATCTAAAAAGTTTTTGATTTGCAATCTCATGTTATAGTGTGAATAGAGATTAAATCCATTAATTCTGTTTGATAATGTTGAGGCGTCTTGGATTTGTTTGTTTCGGCTGCAAAAAGGCCTCTTCGTGAATCCTATTGCTGAGCACTGTTACCGTCGCTCGCTGCCACCTTTTTGTTTCTTCTAGAGAAGGAACATTTGTTTCATTCGTTTTTCCTCAGATAACAGAAATGTGCAGAGTATGCATCAGCCTAGCCTATGGTTTACGTGTATTTCTAGCCACCAAAACACTTGCTGTATTTTTGTCGCTAGCGAGGACGGTGCAGTGGCTAGGGCAAAAACGTTAAACTTTAACTTTAACTAAAATTAAAAAAGTTAGGGGTCATACTTTAACTTTAAATGTCAACTACAAAAAAGTTATAGGTCTTACTTTAACTGTAACTTTACTTAAATTAAACACCCTTACTTTAACTTTAACATTAAAGTTATTTAAAAAAGTTATATAAAAGTCATTGATTTTGGGTTTACTTTAACTTTAACTTAAATTAACACCGGAGCCTTTCTTTAACTGTAACTTTAACTTAAATTAAAGCCATGGTCTTTCTTTAACTTTAACTTTAACTTTAACTTAAATGAAAATGGCATTTTTCTAATTTTTTTTGCCCTAGTGTTGTGGCCTGCATGTCTGCCAATTTTGCAGACTAGCAGCCACGCCACCTTGAATTCCTGTCCTGGGCTTTTCTGAGAAGGGCTGAGGGCGAACCTACAAACCCTGCTGTAAATGAGAATTACGGCCTCTGAGACTTGGGGCCTGGGGTGTAGTCGTAGCATGCTTATTTACGAAGCAGGCGGCCCGGGTTCGATTACAGCACCTAGTTCTTCAGTTCTTCACAAGAATGGTTGCTATTCTTATACTCAACACTCTAGTACCATGAAAATCAGGTTTTCAAACACTGACCTCCGCCTAAACCCGGTTCTTGTCCCTTTTCCTGCTTGTTTTGTCCTATTTCCAAGAAACCTTCCTGGGCAAAGGGTCCAATTTCTGAAATATAATTCCCACAAGGAAATATTCATTCAAGTCCAGCTTGTGTGCAAATGATTAGAAGAAACGATTCGGTCAATACTTGACGAAGCAGACCACAATGCGCATTTCTTCTATCTCTTCGGACAAGTATGAATGAACGACTTCAACTAAATAGTCAGTCTGCTGAATGTTTAGCTCATTAGAACAGCAATCGAATTACCGTTGAGCGTGATTTTCAGTTTTCACATATGTAGTTCAGTCCGACCAACGGTAAGTAATAGTGTCTTACACCTATCCGACATTGCATTGAAAACTGCTCTTTTTACATGAAATAAAAAATGTAGTGGATCCATACATGTATGAGGGGGGGATGGGGGAGACCCCACCCAAAAAAAAATCGAAGACCCGGGGGGGAGGGTCCCCAAAATTTAGAAAAATTGGTACTTTTTGCGAAATTTTTAGAAAATTTTACAAAATTTAGGGTATTTTTGGTCGATCTGGGGGGAGGGTCCTCAAACTTTTTCCGGAGAGGCCCCCCCTAAAACTTTGACCCCGTTACATGTATATATGAGTGGATCTACAGCAAGCACTTAACATTGCGGGGTCTGGGGGCGGCAGCCCCCAGAAGTTGGAGCTCTTTTGAGGTTTTAACCGTTGAAATTGCATTGAAAACTGCACTTTTGACATGAAGTAAAAATATTTAGTGGATCTACAGCAAGCATTTAACAATGCGGGGGTCTGGGGGCGGCACCCCCCAGAAGGTTTGGCTTTTCGAGTTTTTAAACGTCGACATTGCATTGACAACTGCACTTTTGACATGAAATAAACAAAAATATTTAAAAAATATTAAGCATTAATATTCAAGCCCATGGATCAAAAAAATAGGCCCGTATTTAATTTTGTATTTTTTATCTTATCTGACTATACAAACATGTGAGGCATCAGTCAATTAACACAGAATATGGTAAAATACATGGCATATAAATAGGCATGCACAAAGAAAAAAGGTATATATTTAAGCCGAAAAACATCAACAGAACGGAATAAATTTAGAGATTTTTTAAATTTTGAAGGTAGAATTTGTCAATTGTGGAGGTATCAGAAACACTTTGTCAGCTTTTGAATTTTCGGAAAGGGGGGCGGGGCTGCGACCCTCTAAGGGGGGGGCTCAAACCGCTAAGGGGGGGCTACAGCCCACCCAGCCCCCCGCTAAATACGCCACTGATCCGGAGTCCCCCTATATCCTCCAAACCGAGGAGGGGTCAAAATTGAACGCTGTTTCGAATAGGCTAGGTTAGAAGTTTGTAGGATGTAAGCTTTATAGCAGGCGGGGAAAAAACCCACCCCTTTTTTTGGGGGAAAAAAACCCATTCCAGTTGCGAAACTTGGGTACGTGGTACAGGTCTGAAAATTTGCCAGCGTATAGTACAGTCCCTGTAGGCAAACGTATATAAGCGGTATCCAAAAGGGGTCTCGCTGGTATTTTTTATGAGTCAAAAATTTGGACCCCCCCCCATTTTTGAGTCAAAAATTGGACCCCCCATTTATGACCCGACATGGCTCCAAGGGAGGTGAATTTTGGAGTCTCATTTCTCAGCACTAAGAGATGCGAGCTCAAATCTAAAAACACTTTTACAGAGGACTACCCTTCCTCTCTTCATGACCGCAGTGGCAGGTCCCTCCTTCTTTCGTACGAGGGGGGGGGGCATGACCGAAATTAGAAGGGGTAAAAAAACCCATTTGGGGTAAAAAACCCACTTTTTGAAAATGGTCTGGTGATGTCGAAAAACCGATTAGCTACTCCAAAAAACTCATGGTAGTGCAAAAAGACGTTTATTATTAGCACAAATGCGCAAACTGACACTTTCGCGATCGAATTCTGGAATACTGGCCTAACAGTCGGACTTTGCCATTTTGGGGTCCTTTTGGGGTGGAAATTTTCTGGTACTATTGCCAGTTTTTTGTATGTTTTTGATTTTAATCTATTAATTTATTGTGTTTAAACGCCAAATAACCGAACGAAAGTAAAATATGCCAATCACGACCAGTCACACCCACTCACGGTACCCCCCGCAGAGGGTCGATGGCGTAAAAAGTAGCCATAAAGTGCTAATTTTACGTGCATTTGTAGCGTTATCACAACTTTTTAGTTGTTTTCAATGTTTTCATGCGAAATTAAGGTGTTTTGTTTTCAAATCTGAAAATTCAAAATTTTATAATGGGCTGCGAAGGGCAGTTTTCAAACTTGTGTCCCTGAGGCCCTATAGCAAATCTGCTTATAGTTTTGGTATCAAGGGCCTCTACTACTCCTAATACGTGCCATAGCGTTGAAAAACTACCGCTAACACACTTTTCGGGTGATTTATGGGGTGGGGTTTTTTCCCCCACACGGGTTTTTTTCCCCAAAATGGGTTTTTTCCCCGGGAAGTTTTTGGCTTCCCGCCAAAAAAAACGGTAAGAGATAGCGAAATGAAACCGGCCCCAGCGTTTAGAGCAAGGTTAGGCCTACGATTTTTTTGGTTTCCCGTGAAAACGTATATATAGTGGTGCGGGAAAAAAACCTTACGCGTTTTGCGGGGGAAAAAAACCCTAGTACTTCCTGGCCGACATAGGACCTTTTTGAGTATGTAGGTGGGAAGCGCATCCCAAACTGACTTACCACAATTTGTGTACAGTTTTGAGGCCTATAGCATTTTTTATGAAATTCCAAAATCTTGCGTGTTGAAAAATTCCAAAGTGACAAAATTTTCCAAATTTTTGACTTGTCATAATTTTTCACAAAAACACTTTTGGCCAACGCCGTTTGCATTTTTCAAGAGAGTTATCTTTCCTCTATACTTTTGAAGCTCAAAAACAGTGAAAAACTTTGTGGTTTATATACCCGTGACAGTTCAAAGTTTGTGCCGGGAAAAAACCCTATTGCGTGGAAAAAAACCATATTTTGTTTGGCGACAATTTTTTGCTAAACTCACCCAGTGTTGCATCAAAAGTGGATTCGTCTGGGCTAACAACACGACTTCATTAAAACCGTTGTCGTTCAGACATGGGCAGACTCAATGTTTGCAGCCTACACTAGGTAAGACCTTGCGTAGTCATTTGAACATGGCAGGAATCTGTTTTTTAGGGATGTCGCGGATGCGCTTTTTTGACATCCGCGGATACGGATGCGGATTTTGACTCCTGACATCCGCGCGGATGCGGATCTTTCTAAAAATCGTTCTAGACAAGCTATGAGATAATTTTTTTACAAAATTTTGTACCAAAAACTTACTAAAATAGCAAGTATAGTGGTGCGGGGAAAAAACCCTATTTTCAACCTTTTGGGGCGTCCTGCGCTCCACATAAGTCGGATCTATTAATGCTGGCGGCCATACCTGGGCGTGGAGGGGGTTTGGGGGGCCATACTGGAAAGTTGCTCCGCACCCCCCCCCCCAGAATTCGCTAGCTGCCCACTTATGCTCGCGGCTGATATAACGGCCATCTTTCACCTAACTGTTGCACTAATAAAATGGATTCTAACTACTCACGTTTCTGAGTAATAAGCCTCGAAACCTCCGGGAGAAAAAACCCTGTGCGGGGAAAAGAAGTAATTAAGTCAACGCATGTTGTTAGCCCAGATGAATCCACTTTTGTATCGACTGAGGTTGTCTGGACGAATTCAACAACGTAGAGTCCGTTGGCTTGGGCACGTAGCTCGTATGCCACCTTCCCGTCTCCCCCACGCCTGTCTGTTCACCTCCATACCACAGGACAGGAAAAGAAGGCGTGTTGAGCAACGCCGTACCTGGGAGGATTGCATGCGGAATGACCTAAAGGAGACGTATAGACCATACATGCACGCCCATTACGCTTGGAATCAGATCGTGATAGACCTAGCCGAAGATCGTAGTCAATGGCGGCGAATTGTGGGTTCGATGGGGACTGGTCCAGGGCCACCCTGAACAGGACGCTGTTTTTTGGTGCTTAACTCAAAGTCATACCCCGACACCCCTTACGAAACCTGTTTTGGTGATGTTTCACCAAAATTTGCCATTTTTTTGGAATTTTTAGGCATTAGCTGCTGGTTAGCACTTAAATCCAAGAATGGTAGACGCGGGCGGTGTTTGTCTACCGTTTCTAACGTAATAAGCGCAAAAATCTGTCTTTAATCCTTTTAAATAGTGAAAAAATGCATATTTTGGCAGAAGTCATTTTTGCCAAAAAGGTCGATTTTTGAAGAATTATTGTGACTCACATAAATGTCGGAGAAATGTTTTTTTAGTCCATACTGCAGCGTAAGAGTTGTAGAACACGATGAAATTGAGTTTATACTCTTTGCTAATAGAACAACCGAAAAAAGTGATAGGGTTTTTTTCCCAGCATTATGGGTTTTTCCCCGCATAGGGTTTTTTCCCGGAGGTTTCGAGGCTTTTTACTCAGAAACGTGAGTAGTTAGAATCAATTTTATTAGTGCAACAGTTAGGCGAGAGATGGCCGTTATAACAGCCGCGAGCATTAATGGATCTGACTTATGTGGAGCACAGGACGACCCAAAAGGTGAAAATAGGGTTTTTCCCCCGCACCACTATATACGTCTATGAGCTACATAACGAAATATGAAAATGCGGGTTTTTTCCCCGCCTGCTACAGTTGGAAATCAAACTTTGTCAAAAAATTAAACTTTACATGAATTTTTGTGCGCAAAATTGAATTTAGGCAAAAATACTTCATCAAATGAAAACCTGCTGCTGCCATTGAAAGAGTAACTTCTAAGCTACTGATGGCTGTCAGCGCAAGCGTGATGCTGAGCATCAGTGACGTTTTGAGTTCGTATTTAATAAAAATTGCTATTTATATATACATAATTAAAGATGGCTATTTTTTTGGAAGTTGTAATTAATCTATTGTCTTTGCAAAAAAAACAAGAACATTTCATATGTGAGCTCAGTTTAACGATGCTTATTTCGTCTATTTTTATAGATGGAAAAATGACGATTTTTTTTGGTATAAATATTAGATATAAATATATTTATATCTAATATATTTATATCTATATTTATAAATATATTTATATATATATAAATATATCATAAATATATTTATAATAAATATAAATATACATATGAGCAGAATATGTTGCAAACAAAGCTAAATTAGATATATTATTATGCGTAACTTTACGATGATCTAATTTTAGACTGATATTACGACTGTATTTGTGATAATTTTCAACAATTAGCCCATACATATATATATATGTATATATATATATATATATATATATATATATATATATATATATATATATATATATATATATATATATATATATATATATATATATATATATATATATATATATATATATATATATATATATATATATATATGTATATAACAAAAAATGATAATTTTCGACAAATTTTAAATTTGGAAAAGCTAGACATGAACGTTTTTTCGCTACAAAAATGCTAAAAATGAACTTAGCGCACCAAAAAACCTATAGAATGATGTTTTTCGGCAGGCAACGAAATACGATAAGTCCTACTGGCATTTTGCCCACCTATTTTTTAGTTGCACCTTACCCAAACCTCAAGTTTGGATTTGGGCTTAGGCTCAGGCTTAGTTATGAATTTTTGAAATTTTTTTGTTCATGTGATGAGCCTTTACTGTAACTAAAGTTACGTAAAGTTAGCAGGCACAAAATTTGACTTCAATTTCCCGGCATCAAAAAATGGAGCAAAATCAAAATCTATGATTGGCTAAAATCGGGTCCGGCTGCTCAAAATGTTTTCTTGCCAACTTCGTCTACGCTAGGTCTTGCCACTTTGCCATTACCCTGCCATTGTGCACCTAAAATTGGCCACAGACTGATTTAGAAAGCCTTCTAGAAAGGTCATTTTCAGGAGCGCCACCGTAAGGCTTAGGCTAAGCTTGTATAGTGGTGTGGGAAAAAAAACCCTACGCGTTTTGCGGCAGTAGCGTACCCAGGATTTCGCGAAGGGGGGGGGGCTGAACTGATGGTCGACGACGGGGAGGGGGGAGGTGAAAACGCACACGCAGTCCGCGGCAGTCTGCAGAAAGTTCAGCTTTTTAAATTTTCTTTACTGATGATTTCATTGATATTGCAAAAAAGTTTTATATACGCAACATGTCGTGCAATCATAGTGGTTGCAGGGGTCTGGGGGCGGCAGCCCCCAGAAGCTGGAGCTTTTTTAGAATTTTGAAATAAAATTTGCATTGAAAAACCATTTCTAAGCAACAGTTGTCATGAAATCATAGTGGTTGCAGGGGTCTAGAAGCTGGGGCTTTTTCAAAATTTTGAAATAAAATTTGCATTGAAAAAGCAATTCTAAGCAACACTTGTTGTGAAATCAAAGTTGTTGCAGGGGTCTGGGGGCGGCAGCCCCCAGAAGCTGAAGCTTTTTTAGAATTTTGAAATAAAATTTGCATTGAAAAAGCAATTCTAAGCAACACTTGTTGTGAAATCATAGTGGTTGCAGGGGTCTGGGGGGCTGCCGCCCCCAGAGTGTGGGGGCGGTAGCCCGAGTCTGGGGGCGGTAGCCCCCAGAAGCTAAATCTTTTTTAGAATTTTGAAATAAATTTTGCATTGAAAAAGCAATTCTGAGCAACACTGGTCGTAAAAAAAGAGTGGTTGCAGGGGTCTGGGTTTGGCAGCCCCCCCCCAGAAGCTGCAGTATTTTTAGAATTTTGAAATAATAATTGCATAGAAAAACCAATTCTAAGCAACACTTGTCGTGAAATCATAGTTGTAGCAGCGGTCTGTTCAGAGTCAGATTATGTCAAATATTTCAAACTTTTAACCTATTTAGATAAAAAAAGCACGAAAAATTGGCTCATGGGGGGACTAGCAAACCTGAAAAATACGTTGTATACAGGAAGAAATTGAAGAAAAACAATGGGTGACAAGGGCTGTCCTTAGTCGTTCGTCCTCCACTCCACCCACCACACGGTTTTTAATTAAAAGCCACACAAAATATATAACTAAATACCAATAGTAGCTGTCAGCATTACTCATTATTAATACACCATAGCAGATATAAGTCATGTATATACATTAGAGCAGTAATGAATTAGATCCCCTCGAAAGAAAATTTTGGAAAATTTTTGAAATTTCAGTGTAATTTTAGTCAATTGGGAACGTGCCGGAAAATTTTTTTCAGCGGTGTCATAAAACCAAAGAAGACCATAGGAAAGAAAGTGAAAAAATGGGGGGCTGAAATCGCGAAGGGGGGGCTAAAATCGCGAAGGGGGGGGGGCTGATGTCCCCCTAGCCCCCCCCCCCCCTGGGTACGCCACTGTTTTGCGGGAAAAAAACCCTAGTGCTTCCTGGCCGAACCTTTAGACATAGGCCCATTTTGAGTATGTAGGTGGAAAGCGTATCCCTAACTGACTTACCACACCAATTTTTGTGCAGTTCTAAGGCCTGTAGCATTTTTTATGAAATATCAAAATTTTGCATGTTAAAAAATTTCAAAGTGAGAAAATTTTTCAAATTTTTGACTTGTCATCAATTTTCACAAAAACACTTTTGGCCAACGCCGTTTGCATTTTTCAAGAAAGTTACCTTTTCTCTATACTTCTAAAGCGCAAAAACAGTGAAAAACGTTGTGGTTGACCTGTGACTGTTCAAAGTTTGTGCGGGGAAAAAGACCCTATTGCGGGGGAAAAAATCCTATTTTGTTTGGCGGCATTTTTTTGCTAAACTCACCCATTGTTGCTACTAAAGTTGGTTCATCTGGGCTAACAACATGCGTTAGAGTTCATTAAAACCGTTTATTCGGCCGCAAAACGTCGTTTTTTGTCATTTTGGGCCATACCCCGACACCCCTTACGAAACCTGTTTTGGTGATGTTTCACCAAAATTTGGCATTTTTTTGCAATATTTAGGTTTTAGCTGCTGTGTACCACTTAAATTTAAAAATGATAAACGCGGGCGGTGTTTGTCCACCGTTTCTAACGTAATAAGCGCAAAAATCTGTTTTTAATGCTTTTAATCACGGAAAAAATGCATATTTGGGCAGAAGTCATTTCTGCCAAAAAGGGTCAATTTTTGTCTTTTGAAGAATCATTGTGAGTCACATGGGTGTCGGAGAAACGGTTTTCTTAGGGCCTTTTCACAAAAGATATTAACTGGATTAGATCAACTAGATTAACTTTATAGCTCAACGTTGGATTACCTTTTCTCTATACTTCTAAAGCGCAAAAACAGTGAAAAACGTTGTGGTTGACCTGTGACTGTTCAAAGTTTGTGCGGGGAAAAAACCCTATTGCGGGGGAAAAAATCCTATTTTGTTTGGCGGCATTTTTTTGCTAAACTCACCCATTGTTGCTACTAAAGTTGGTTCATCTGGGCTAACAACATGCGTTAGAGTTCATTAAAACCGTTTATTCGGCCGCAAAACGTCGTTTTTTGTCATTTTGGGCCATACCCCGACACCCCTTACGAAACCTGTTTTATTAATGTTTCGCCAAAATTTGGCATTTTTTGCAATATTTAGGTTTTAGCTGCTGCGTACCACTTAAATTCAAGAATGGTAGACGCGGGCGGTGTTTGTCAGCTGTTTCTAACGTAATAAGCGCAAACATCTGTTTTTAATGCTTTTAAATACGGAAAAAATGCATATTTGGGCAGTAGTCAGTTCTGCCAAAAAGGGTCGATTTTTGAAGAATCATTGTGAGTCACATGGGTGTCGGTGAAACGGTTTTTTAGTCCATACTGCAGTCTAAGAGTTGTAGAACACGATGAAATTGTGTTTATACTCCCTGCTAATAGAACAACCAGAAAAAGTGATAGGGTTTTTTCCCTGCATTAGGGTTTTTCCCGCATAGGGTTTTTCCCGGAGGTTTCGAGACTCATTACTCAGAAACGTGAGTAGTTACAATCCATTTTATTAGTGCAACAGTTAAGCAAAAGATGGCCGTGATAACAGCCGCGAGCATTAATGGATCCGATTTATGTGGAGCACAGGACGACCCGAAAAGTTGAAAATAGGGTTTTTTCCCGCACCACTATATAGGCTTACGCCCAAAGCAAAAACTTTGATTTTTTGTAAAAAGCTGCTTTTTTTGCTTTACTGATTTTTTAGCCCATGATTCGATCGTTTTTTTACCCCCTCAGACTGACCTATTACTAATATATAATATATTTTGTTTAAAAATATGCTGTCTATTATAGCGCTTTCAAAAAAATGGATTTGGTGGAAGCTGTTCGGCTATATTTAAACAAAATGGTAGAGATCGCCGGGCCTGGCATGAAGGTGCTGCTGATGGACAAAGATACGGTTTGTTAATCTACCCTTCCCAGTGGTATTGGTACTCTGCTTTGTAAGAAATCAAGAAATAGCAGTTTTTACTGTTTATTAATTTACAGTTATTAGTTTATATGATAATTAAAAAATTAATGTAAAAAAATTCTGTTTTGTTTTACGTGGCCAGGGCTGTTTCAGACGAGCATGATCAGCACGGTGATGGCCCAGTCGGAGATGATGCAGAAGGAGGTGTATTTGTTCGAACGGCTGGACAGCGGCAGTCTTCGGGAGCCCATTCGTTTTCTCAAGTGCATCGCCTTTCTCCGACCTACGCCCGAAAATGTGGACCTGTTGTCGCAGGAGCTCAAGAATCCGCACTACGGCCTGTATTATTTGTGTCAGTTTTTACATTTGTTTTTCAAAAAACTGGAACAAAACATGTTTTGTGATCTCTGTTTTGTGAATATTATGGACGTGGTTGAAAAATTTGTATATAGTAGTAGCAGTAGCTGAAAAAATGGGAGCAATCGGCGAGGGGGACGTGGTGCCCGACTGGCGACTCCAGGTGTAGGGGGTAAGGAGCGGTCCTGGTTTTGTTATTTTTTGGCAACAGCCGGTCAGTCATTTTGTGATCGTTTTAGACTTTTCCAACGTGATCAGTAAAGCGGACGTGAAAATCTTGGCAGAGGCTGACGAGCAAGAGGTCGTTCGGGAAGTCCAGGTGAGTTTTTTCTCGGTTTTGTAATGTTTTATTGCTTGCTTTAATTGCAGTTTGAGTTTCTTCGTTTTACCTGATCACCAACATGATAAACTCAGTCATTTGTGGCCCCTTTACTTATGCGGGGCGCGATATTCGCTTTTGTGGTACATATTTATGGTTGAGCATGTCACAGCCAGCAAATTATTGTTATGGTCGTTTTATCAACGTGATGGTTTCAACTGTGGTTATATATATATATATATATATATATATATATATATATATATATATATATATATATATATATATATATATATATATATATATATATATATATATATATATATATAATAATAATAATATATATATATATGTGCTGTTTTTCAGGAATTCTATGCGGACTTTGTTGCAGTCAGTCCTCACTTGTTCAGTCTGAATCAGCCAAAATGCTATCAGGTATGTATGTCAGTTATTGCCGTATTAAATCAGACGTTGTCTGTCTAACCACATCCCTGCTTGAAACCGTTTCCCCAGATTGGCAATCAAATTTCAACTGAGCACCTCCTTAATAATGAATAATAATGGTATAGGCCTAGCTCAGCTTGATTGATTCCGTACAGACTATTATATCCTGATATACGATTATATCCTGATATATTTATTAGATATGTTCGTCGTGATTTGCTGTGTAATCGTAAACGGTTCTGCAAGTTTGCTCGTATACCAAAAGTTTCGCAGTGTGATCAAATGCTTTTTTCGCATTGGCTAATCAACAAGAATTTTACTTTCGATCAAACAGACAGCGTTAGGGACAAGTAATTATGAACCTAGCTATAGCTGTTGAAACGTTATTGGCAAATGCGCAGTAGTACGCCTTGCGACGATACAAGAATTACCTCTCGGTCAAATCCTGCTATATACTTGTGGCCGTTGTTGTAGGCACTGGCGTCTGGACTGTGCAGAGCATACGTAACTGAACCAGTACAACTACGTATTGCTAACGGCTAAATAACTCAGTAAAACTTCAACGTATTCTTAAGTTTAATACATCAATTTAAAGCTAAGAAACAGCATATTTCAATGATATGAGTAATCATTTTATATGGAAAACAAAAATTTTTTGCTACGGCTACAAATTTGTCCAAAAAATTTAAAAAAAATTTTTATCACAATATGCACATCAAATGAAAGCTATTTTCATTTTGAACAACTTTCCTTCAAGACATTATGGTCAAAAATGTCGCTGAAAAAAATTAAACGCCAAAGTCGGTTCCCCTGAGCGCCACCTTAAGGCCGAATTTGGTCAATTGGAGACGTATCAGAAATTTTTTCCGACCAGAAAATTATAACAAATGACAACGCCACGTCAGACAATGTGTTACACATCAACACAGCATGATGTACTTGTGCACACATACCATAGGCTTTGATGCAAGATGATAACGAGGAATAGTAAGCCATGGAGTTGCAGGGGTCTGGGGACGCTGTCCCCAAAAAAAAATTGAGAACTTTTTACTTTTTAAGCCAAATTTGGTCAACTGGAGACGTATCGGAAATTTTTTAAGGCCGGGCAATAAAAACCAAAGGGGGGACCGCGAAATCAATCTAGAGTTAGACTGCGCAGTCAATTTAGAGTTGGACTGCGCGGACTATTTGTAGTTTTGGACTGTGCGGTCCAACTCTTATTGGCTACGCAATCCTACTGACTGCGCAGTGCGCAGTCTAACTCTTGTTTGACTGCGACTGCGCAGACTATTTGGACTGCACAGTCCAACTATCGATTGGCGGCGCAATCTCACTGACTGCGCAATTTAACTCTAGTTTGACTGCGCAATCAATCTAGAATTAGACTGCGCAGTCAGTAGATTGCGAGTTGGACTGCGCAATCAATCTACGGTAGACTGCGCAGTCAACCCTCACATCCGTCATGTGCGCGGTCCTTATATATAGTTACTCAGAGCAGCCCTCGCTCCGCTCGGGCTGCGCGGTCCAACTCCGACCGCTCCGACCGCTGCGCGGTCGCGCGGTCCACCCGGGAAAATCCCGGGTGAATCCCGGGTCTTGCCCATGTATGATTACCACAATATGTAACCTACGCCGTATGTGTTTGTGCGTATGTGAATGTTTGTGACTCATTCCCCTGGACGTGATGAAACGGTCACTGGTTTAGGCACACGATCAGGACTATACCATTTCCCTGGAAGAGTGGGACCAGGCCTGGACCAAGTACGACCCCAAACACATGCAGATTTGGCAGTGGGAGTATCTCAAAGACTTCTTCCTGCTCCTAGACTCCAACGGTTGGTTATTTTTTGGCCATTAAAGCCCGGTTCATACTCGTCCTTATCCTTGTTTCTAGCATTTTGTCCTTCAGCAATTTCATAAATTTGCTGGGCCAAAATGACCCAATTTTTTGCATGAAGAAAGTTCAAAGTTCGGGTCACTTCCACGTCACGTCAATTAGCCGAATGCTTGCGTCAATTCTTCCGAACAGCTGACCGAAATTTGTTCATGTTCCTGTTCTTGTGTCCTTAAGGACCATAGTATGAACTATGAACCGGGGGTTAGGGTCTTATGTAAAATTGGATTCAGCGGACAGGATTTAAACGTATTGTAGTTAACCGTAATCGGAATGCGCCGTATATTGTCAAATTTCAGCATACATTTTAATCATGAGCTGTATCGTTATCGGTAATGAAAGGGAGGTTAATCTAACCCGCCGAATTCAATTTTGGATCAGTCCAAACCTGTAAAGAACGAGACCAGAAGTGACGACAGGCTACAGTCAAGTTAAATTACCAATGCTATGTGGTTCAGTTTTTGAGCTAGTCAAGAGCTAGTCTTTTTGCCATACAAATGGACATTCTAGACTCT
>JASANF010001521.1:0-24187 GCA_030248245.1 Trissonchulus sp. WLG1_4 | reverse complement strand
TAGCGAACGACCGGAGGTAAAATTTTGCCGGAGCCGGAGCCGGATACAAAATGCCGGAGCCGGAGCCGGAGCCGGAGCCGGAGCCGGAGGCAGTGTTTTACAAAAAAATTAATTTCAATTAGTAAAATATGTTGACAATTGTGAAAAAATTTTCAATTTTATTCGAAACAGCATTTTTTAATGTTTCAACAGTCACGCCCCATTTCTATACATATGTCTTTACACACTCATACGACCACTGGCCACTGACTGGTCCCGTTTTTGGTGATCTCACAAAAAATTTTCATTAACATTGATAAAAAGTCAAAAATTTGGTCAAATTGACCAGTATGGCATTTTGACTGCGGTGCCAAGGGCAGGTGTCAGAGGGAGCTGGTTGTTCAGGCCTTCAGGGTGTCCGTCTGAACCTCCCCCTTTTAGTCAAACCTTGCAAAATTGTCAAGATTTTATATACGTGTATAAGAATATATACACCCAAAAAATAGACAAATTTGGAAAAGATTGCACCTTGTAGAAGTTACGACGCCGTATATAAATGTCTGTAGCTTCCGGGGATTACCGCCCGGCCCCCCTGACCCCTGTAATTTAGGCGTATATCAGTCACGTTGTAACCAGGAAAAAATCTTTAGGAGGAATGACTTTTCGATTTTTTGTATATAATGGGTGAAAAATAACTTTTTTGCTATTTTAATACAAAACTTTGGGACATAACAGCACATGCAAACATATTTGACCGGCCGAAAACATCAGAGCTAAAACTCAAGTTCAAATCACTAAGTCACATAGTTACAAGCTTATAGGGGTCCGGGGGCGGCAGTGTGAGTGTGAAAAACTTTTGATTTTTAGGCCGAGTTTAATCAATTGGAGACGTAAAAATACACATTGCTAGAGAGGGGTAGTCATCTCCATTACAACTGGCAGTAATATAAGTACTGTAATCGACTAACCGCTTCGTTAATCTTGAAATTTTTTCTCAAAATTTGAACTTTTTGCCAAAGTTTGAACAATGAAAATTCTCCGGCTCCGGCACTTTTTTTGCCGGAGCCGGAGGCTCAAATCCGGCCGGAGCCGGAGCCGGAGCCTCCGGTCGATCGCTAGTTGGAAGGGAGCAGGCGATGGTTCACTAAAACATACCACAAGAGTACAGTACACTACACTATGGTGTTGGAAGGGAGCAGGCGATGGTTCACTAAAACATACCACAAGAGTACACTACACTATGGTGTTGGAAGGGAGCAGGCGATGGTTCACTAAAACATACCACAAGAGTACAGTACACTACACTATGGTGTTGGAAGGGAGCAGGCGATGGTTCACTAAAACATACCACAAGAGTACACTACACTATGGTGTTGGAAGGGAGCAGGCGATGGTTCACTAAAACATACCACAAGAGTACAGTACACTACACTATGGTGTTGGAAGGGAGCAGGCGATGGTTCACTAAAACATACCACAAGAGTACACTACACTATGGTGTTGGAAGGGAGCAGGCGATGGTTCACTAAAACATACCACAAGAGTACACTACACTATGGTGTTGGAAGGGAGCAGGCGATGGTTCACTAAAACATACCACAAGAGTACACTACACTATGGTGTTGGAAGGGAGCAGGCGATGGTTCACTAAAACATACCACAAGAGTACAGTACACTACACTATGGTGTTGGAAGGGAGCAGGCGATGGTTCACTAAAACATACCACAAGAGTACACTACACTATGGTGTTGGAAGGGAGCAGGCGATGGTTCACTAAAACATACCACAAGAGTACACTACACTATGGTGTTGGAAGGGAGCAGGCGATGGTTCACTAAAACATACCACAAGAGTACAGTACACTACACTATGGTGTTGGAAGGGAGCAGGCGATGGTTCACTAAAACATACCACAAGAGTACACTACACTATGGTGTTGGAAGGGAGCAGGCGATGGTTCACTAAAACATACCACAAGAGTACAGTACACTACACTATGGTGTTGGAAGGGAGCAGGCGATGGTTCACTAAAACATACCACAAGAGTACACTACACTATGGTGTTGGAAGGGAGCAGGCGATGGTTCACTAAAACATACCACAAGAGTACAGTACACTACACTATGGTGTTGGAAGGGAGCAGGCGATGGTTCACTAAAACATACCACAAGAGTACACTACACTATGGTGTTGGAAGGGAGCAGGCGATGGTTCACTAAAACATACCACAAGAGTACACTACACTATGGTGTTGGAAGGGAGCAGGCGATGGTTCACTAAAACATACCACAAGAGTACAGTACACTACACTATGGTGTTGGAAGGGAGCAGGCGATGGTTCACTAAAACATACCACAAGAGTACACTACACTATGGTGTTGGAAGGGAGCAGGCGATGGTTCACTAAAACATACCACAAGAGTACACTACACTATGGTGTTGGAAGGGAGCAGGCGATGGTTCACTAAAACATACCACAAGAGTACACTACACTATGGTGTTGGAAGGGAGCAGGCGATGGTTCACTAAAACATACCACAAGAGTACACTACACTATGGTGTTGGAAGGGAGCAGGCGATGGTTCACTAAAACATACCACAAGAGTACACTACTGGCAACTAATGCGTCTGAGGACGGCATACCATGATTCCGACAGTGCTCTTTGAGAATGCGACGGCTAGCAAATGACTTGAGACAGTGTTTGCACCGAAGCTCGTCTTCCGCACCTGAAACAACAATTGAAGCTAGTTTAGAACAAGTCCTCAAATTTCCGCGCGCTCCCCCCGTCGTCCCCCGGCTGCTAGCATTACCCTAGGCCCTATTGGCTGACCATTGGCAGTGGGGGCAGCGGGGACGAGTTGTTCGTCGTCCTCTTGCTCGTCCCCGCTCCCCCCGTCGTCTCCTGGCTGCTCGGTCTGTCGCTGGATGTGATCGTGGAAGCGCGTGACCGTGGAAAAGCCCGCGCCGCAGAAGGGACACGCCATGGCCTTCTGGCCCGTGTGCGACGACAGGTGAATCTTGAGGCGGGACCGGTAGCTCACTCGGTGTCCACAGTCTACAATAAATGTAAAAAAAAGTCTCAAAAACAAAATTGGAGATTTTTTCACTTTTTAGGCCAAACTTGGTCAAGTCGAGACGTATCAGAAATTTTTTCGAGCCGGGAAAGTAAATGTAAAGCACGACAGAAGTGAACGACACATCAGATAGTGCACTAGGTAGGTAAGTGTACCCGTGTACACATGCAGAGGCTTTGAGAAAGTGAATAACAAATACGAGTAAGCTACTAAGTTGCAGGGGTCTGGGGGTGGTAGCCCCCAGAGAAATTTTTTTTCTAAAAAAACATTTTTCAATTTTAGGCCGAATTTGGTCAAATCAGCGTCAATATTTGCTCAAAATCTTTCGTCAAAGCTTCGTCATTTTTATTTTCTAAACGTCATTTTTAAGTTTCATTTCTGCAAATGACTGCAAAAAAAACTGATTTGCACAATCACTAATAATGATTAATGAGCCATTTTTCTGCGGAGAGGGTTAAAAAAATACCCAGCCCTCCGGCAACACTGCACGCCACATCAGGACAGACGGCACTTTACTTTACCAGCCCACACAGTACACACAGTTGTCCTCGTTTCACCCACAGTCACCACCACAGACGTTCTGCGAAGTAAATCACTAACGATTTAAAAGGGGTGCGGAGCTGCGTCACGTTGGTGGGAAGCCCCCTAACGCTCATGCCCGCTGAGCATAATATATATACACTTAACTACGTACCCGCCCATTCACAGCTGTACATGAGATCCTGATCTCGATCCCGGATGGTGAGGAAGTCGACGTGTCGGTTGACGTGGTCGAAAAAGGCAGAGGCGTCATGGAATGCACACTGAAACACACACACGCCATCGGCCATGCACACCAATGGTCTGTGCTGGCTACTAGCCACATGTATATATCTGGGCAGAAAGACAATCTGGAATTTTGTGCTTTCAGTTTCAACTCAGTCTCTTAGAAAGGCACACAGAATTTTGAGTCGAGCCGATACCCCCATGTATACACCTCTGTGGAGCCGAGTAAGAATTTACACAAGGACCCTTCGTTATTGGCACAGCAAAACAAAAATTACGGCACGGCCCCAATTGACTTAATTTATGCAGTTTCCCAAAATTTTCTATTAATTCTTTACAACAATATGAATTGTTTGTACCTGCTATAATGCATTACTAAACTACTAAAAAGTATTTAAGCTGTGCTGATGTCCCAGTGTAGTTGCCAGCCAATTAGAACTCCACGAAATATGTGTTATAATGTTATATACCTACTAACCTCCAACTGAGCTGAATTTTGTAGTTCTCAGTGCCTGCTTATATAAACACAAAGTCAAGACAACTGACATCGAATGACCACACTTGCTTAGTGGTAGTGCAGTATACTCTTCATGGATCAGGGTTTTTTTTTCAAAATCGGATTTCATCATTCTGGCGTCATTTTTAAATTCCTGTCGTCATTTTTATTTTTCGTTCGTCAAAATTAAATTATGGCTTTACAGCACCGTTGCGCTGCAGCAATATTGCTAGTTACATTACCTTACATTTTTATGAAAATTAAGCGGTTTTTCCTGTTGTGCCACAGCACAACAGGTCTTTTAATTTTGATTCTGGAACAACTACATTGAGCTGTGCAGTTTGCTTTTGTGTGCGTTTGTTTAACTTTTGTTGCTGAAGAAGTGTGAAAGTGTATAAGTAGGTATATAAATGTACGCGTGTACACACGCAGAGGCTTTGATGAAAGTTAATAACGAAGACGAGTAAGCCACCAAGTTGCAGGGGTCTGGGGGCGGCAGCCCCCAGAAAAAATAGGAGATTTTTTCAATTTTTAGGCCGAATTTGGTCAAATCAGCGTCAATATTTGCTCAAAACCTTTCATCAAAGCTTCGTCATTTTTATTTTCTGAACGTCATTTTTAAGTTTCATTTCTGCAAATGACCTGACTGACTTTGACTAAAAAAAAAACCCTGTCATGGATGGTCCCGTTTCAACACTTTTTTACAGTCTAAAAAAGGAGTAACTACTTGTTTAAATGTCAACTAGCAAAACCCTTGTACTGACCGGGCAGCCAGTCCAATGGCAGACGAAAGGCTCCCCGGCGTGGTCGATGGCCCTGGTGGCGGCGGGGGCTTGCAGACAGCCCTGGCTCAGTCCCCCCCTCACGTAGGCCGTCAGTCCCTTCAGCTGCAGCCAGGCCTGGTAGTGGTGGTAGCTCACGTGGCGTTCCAGGCACAAAGGCTGTGCGCACTTCCAGTCGCAGCCGCTCACGCCGCACGCGTAATGGCCTGCAACCACACCACACTAGAGTTCGCAATCGGGTAGGGTCGGGTCGGGTTGGGCCTGTACGGGTCGGGTCGGGTTGAGATTTTCCGACCCTCGGGTTAAGCGGGTCATTGGGTGAAAATCCTAAATTTTTACGTTGAATTTCGCCGATTTGACCATTTTCTCAGGCTAATGGACTCGTGGTAGAATGACTACTGGACTGAAGATCCACAGACCGTATCACCTACATATCACGAAAAACTAATAACAAAAACTTCACAAGAAAATTTTGTGTTTAAGAGTTTTTATAGCAGCTTAACGAGAAATCGGGTTGGGTCGGGTCGGGTTGGGCCTGTACGGGTCGGGTCGGGTTGAGATTTTCCGACCCGCGGGTTAAGCGGGTCAGTTCGGGTCAAAAATCTTGGGTGAAAATCCTAAATTTTTACGTTGAATTTCGCCGATTTGACCATTTTCTCAGGCTAATGGACTCGTGGTAGAATGACTACTGGACTGAAGATCCACAGACCGTATCACCTACATATCACGAAAAACTAATAACAAAAACTTCACAAGAAAATTTTGTGTTTAAGAGTTTTTATAGCAGCTTAACGAGAAATCGGGTTGGTTCGGGTCGGGTCGGGTCGGGTTGGAATCTATCTCGGGTCGGGTCGGGTCGTAAAACTTCGACCCGTTGCGAACTCTACACCACACTCACTCCACCACACCTGCAAACCACCACGCTCACGCCGTACTCCCTCACTACATGTATATACGTCGTGCCAATTCTATATATACATATGGGCTACAAAGGGCAATTTTCAAATTTGTGTGCATGCAGCCACAGCAAACCTGCAAATAATTTCAGTATATATGAGCTTTTATATATATATATATTTACTACATTATACGACACAGACATGCCATTGCCATAGCGTGAAAACATTGCCACTATATTATGTTGTGGTGTGTGGTGACCTTGTTGGTCCTGCTCGATGCCTCGGCAGTGGTCGGCCAGGTGCAGGGCGAAGGGGTTGGCGGGGGCGAGGGAGAAGCGGGTGGTCTGAACGTGGGCCAGGTCCATCAGGAAGGCCTGCTCGCAGCCCGCCCACCAGCACCGGAACGCCACCGAGCCCTCAGGGTCGCGTACCAGCCACAGCATGCCTAAGCCCAACCAACACCCATCACAGGTCTCTCTGGCAATGCAATTCTGGAGTTAAATTCAGTTGGGAGGATAGTGGAAAAAAGTGGTTTGTTCGTGATATAAAATGCTTAGAACAAGTGCAACGTTATTTTACTCGTCGTTTATTATCTGCTGACATTACTTATACTCAACGCCTTGAAATTTTAAAGTTAGATTCGTTGGCAATGAGGAG
Source organism: Trissonchulus sp. WLG1_4 (assembly GCA_030248245.1). Taxonomy (NCBI): domain Eukaryota; kingdom Metazoa; phylum Nematoda; class Enoplea; order Enoplida; family Ironidae; genus Trissonchulus; species Trissonchulus sp. WLG1_4. Next base: position 17,533 of record JASANF010001521.1, on the reverse strand, counting down.
ATTGTGTAAAGATTTGCTTTTTGTTTATAAAATTTTGGATCAAGTGCAGTTGGGGGGGGGGGGGGGGAAATAGTGGACCTATTTTTTGGAGTAGAGCACTTTGAGGGAAGCATTTTTTGTAATAGAACCCCTATCCACAAATTTGGATTTTCTGAGCTATGACCCCTTGAAAATTGGATTTTCAGTGTTTTTGGAAGTGAACGTAGGCCAAAGTTCGAAGCCAAAAATGGCTATAATCTTTGTTTTTGGATAGTTTTGAGTGCGTTATGATGTTTTAAGGCATCGTCTAGGCTTAGTTGGCAGGATTCTCTAGGCTAAGCTGGCAGGTTTTTTTCTGAAAATTTAGATTTTTTATTGCCTAAGCCTGAGCCTAAGCCTAAGCCTGAACCTAAGCCTAAGCCTAAGCCTGATACTAAGCCTAAGCCTAAGCCCCATACTAAGCCTAAGCCCTAAGCCTAAGCCTAAGCCCAAGCCTAAATTAAGGCCAAGTTTGAATTTGGTCAAAAATTGGACGTTTCTGGCGAATTTGGCCAATTTTTCGGCGGGAACCCGGTCAAAGAGCCTTTGTTTTGATTCTAAAAAATTGTAACCAATAATCTGACACCATTTAGACACGATTAGAATGGAAAAAACAAGAGCTTCGGAAAAAAATTGCGAAAACGTCCCTCACTGAGGGTTCAGATTTCGGGGGGTTGTATCTCAGAAAATCCAAAAAATGAAATAGGGGTTCTTGAAGCAAAAATGCTTCCCCCAAGGTGCTCTACTCGAAAAAATAGGTCCACTAGTTTTCCCCCCCCAACTGCATTTAACCCAAAATTTTGCAAGGGAAAACAATTCTAAATTCTGATGAGTTGTTCGATTTAAAACCGTCAAATACGAGAGGTCACTGTTGGAAAATTCGGAAACCGATTGCATATACTTTGGCACCAAGCATTCTTTTTCATGTATATAGAGCAGTCGATTGCTGGAATAGTTTACCTGATTTTGTTGTTACCTCTGAAAATAGTTCAAATTTGGAAAAAGTTAAAAATATTTTATATCGTTTTGAACGTTTTGAATAATGAACTTTTTTTCCTTGTGGTGCATATACTCTGTGTTTCTTTCTTTATGGAGTAAATTTTGTTTGTTTGTTTGTGTGTTTGTTTGTGGAGTGTGGACCAATTTTATGAATAGAACACCTTCAGGGAAGCATTTTTGCTTCAAAAACACCTGCTATTTGTAGACTTTCCGAGATCCCACCCACCGGTCAAACTGAAGAATAGGGGGGAAAATTTTCCCAGACCCATCTTTTAATAAAAATAAATAACCCCCATCGTCAGCCAAGCCCCCAATCTAATAACTGTCGCCCCTTTTAACAAAAAACTACAGTGAAATTATTGGTGTTAAAACCCATAGGGGTGGAATAAGTCGGAAAAACAGCATTTTTTCGACTAATGATCTGGAGTCCCCCTAAATCCCCCAAACCGAGGGTGGTCAAAATTGAACGCTCTTTCGAATAGGCTAAGTTAGAAGTTTGTAGGATGTAAGCTTTAGCTGGAAATCAAACTTTGACCAAAAATTAAACTTTACATGAAATTTTTTGCGCAAAATTGGATTTAGGCAAAAATACTGAATCAAATGAAAACTTGTTGCTACCATTGAAAGAGTGACTTCTAAGCTACTGATGGCTTAAAAAATTTTGAAAATCGGTTCAGGCTGTGAAAAGTTTACAAAACATTTTCTAAAGCTACCAGTGGCGTATTTAGGGGGGGGGCTGAGTGGGCTGCAGCCCCCCCTTAGCGATTTGAGCCCCCCCCTTAGAGGGTCGCAGCCCCCCCCTTTCCGAAACTTCAAAAGCTGACAAAAGTGTTTCTGATACCTCCACAATTTGCATACATGATATTTTTTACGATTTTTTCACTTTTTGTTAATTTTAATTTTTGAAGCATTATTACACCAATCTGCAGTGGCGTAGCCACAAAAAATTTCGGGGAGGGGGGATGAGGTTTCTTTGTTTTAAAACGTTAAAAATGCATTTAATTGCTATTTTAACGCTAAAAACGACACATACATATTAGCAATTTTCGGCCAATTTATAGCAGGCGGGGAAAAAAACCCGCATTTTCATATTTCGTCATGTAGCTCATAGACTATACGTTTTCACGGGAAACCAAAAAAATCTGTCGTAGGCCTAACCTTGCTCTAAATGCTGGCACCGGTTTCATTTCGCTATCTCTTACCATTTTTTGGCGGGAAGCCAAAAACTTGCCGGGGAAAAAAAACCCATTTGGGGGAAAAAAAACCCATGTGGGGGAAAAAAAACCCACCCCATAAATCAGCCGAAAATTGTGTTAGCGGTAGTTTTTCAACGCTATGGCACGTATTAGGAGTAGTAGAGGCCCCTGATGCCAAAACTATGCGCAGATTTGCTATGGGGCCTCAGGTAGACAAGTTTGAAAACAGCCGTTCGCAGCCCATTATAAAATTTTGAATTTTCAGATTTGAAAACAAAACACCTTAATTTCGCCTGAAAACGTTGAAAACAACTAAAAAGTTGCTATTAAGCTTCAAATACATGCACAATCTGCACTTTATGGCTACTTTTTACGCCATCGACCCTCCATGGAGGGTACCGTAAGTGGGTGTGACTGGTCGTGACGGGCATATTTTAATTTTATTCGGTTATTTGGCGTTTAAACAAGAGAAATTAACAGGTTATAATTAAAAACACACAAAAAAAGTGGCAATAGTACCAAATAATACTACTTTCCGCTCCAAAGGTAACTCAAAATGACTAAGTCAGACTATTAGGCCCGTATTCCAGAAATCGATCAAGAAAGTGTCAGTATGCGCATTTGTGTTAACAATAAACGTCTTTTTGCACTACCAGGTGTCTTTTGGAGTAGCTACAAGGTTTTTCGACATCACCAGACCATTTTCAAAAAGTGGGTTTTTTTTCCCCCACATGGGTTTTTTTTACCCCGTCTAATTTCGGTCATGCCCCCCCTCGTACGTAAGAAGGAGGGACCTGCCACTGCGGTCATGGATAGAGGAAGGGTAGTCCTCTGTAAAAGTGTTTTTACATTTGAGCTCGCATCTCTTAGTGCTGAGAAATGAGACTCCAAAATTCACCTCCCTTGGAGCCATGTCGGGTCAAAAATGGGGGGTCAAAATTTTTGACTCATAAAAAGTACCAACGAGACCCCGTTTGGATACCGCTTATATACGTTTGCCTACAGGGACTGTACTATACGCTGGCAAATTTTTAGACCTGTACCATACACGGAAGTTCCGGAACCGGGGTGGGTTTTTTTCCCCCAAAAAATGGGGTGGGTTTTTTTTCCCCGCCTGCTATATAGTTTCTGTATAATAAAATTAGCCACAGTCGACCATTTGGAACTTTGAATAATGATCTGCTAACGGCAAGTGTATCCGCGTCTCGTGTGTCAATTTTCAACCCTAAAATTGCAACACACATCAGAAACGGTCGTTCTTGACGACGGATCAGAAAAAGCCACCTGGCAAAAGCATATTGCAACGATAAATCATCGCAAAACCCCAATTTTTGAACGCAGCCATAAAATAGCCTACGCTGGCCCATAGCACAAAAAGATTCACTCCAACTCTTATGTACGCAGCTGCAGTGTTTTTTTTGCGTCAAAAAGTGCGAAACGCCGCACTTTTTTTCTGAAATTTCGCACTTTTTTTCGGCCATGTGCGTCCCGTGACGCACTTTTTTTCGGCTGAGGCTGAAAGATGTCATAGCTAATTTGGCCAAAAAGTGCCGAAAATAGCATTTTCACCGCGAAAAATTTGAAGAATTTTCCAAAATTGCGTCAAAACCATCAAATTTGTAAAATTTTCTGATGTGTCTAACATTTCAAGCTTGATCTAAACAGCTACAACTGGTTTCAATGACAGTTTACAATCTATATAAGATTATGATTAGAAAAAATCGAAATGTCGAAGCATGCCACACCCAGCAACAGCAAGTTTCTTAAAAGCATCAATTAATGCCAATAGGTATATATTTAGATGATTGCCGCGCCAGTATCAAAGTTTGGAATAGGAGAATTCTATTATATAATATATCTGCTGAAACTAGCTGCGTGTTTACAGTGTTCATAGTTCAGTTCCTGCCAACCTAATTTGGCGTAATGATGCCGTCTCCAGAGGAACTGAGTTAAGTCTCAAAACACCAGATACTTGGCCTCGGGGGGCTGCCGCCCCCAGACCCCTGCAACAACTGCAGTTCCCGTTTTGTACTTTTTCAAGCAAAATTGCATCCTTGTAGTCTTTTTCAGCCTGCTAAAATTCAAAACTCTGCTTAGCTTCTCAACAAGATACCGACATTGACGTGATCAACAAAATACCGACATTGACGTGATATAGTCCTTATTGGATACAGCACTGTGAAGCGTATCGAATAAAACAAAAATTTCTATATGCTGAGACACCAACGCCAGGTCCATAGTTATTTAAAGTCCAAATCCCCGACTCTCAGAAACCAGAATTCATAAGTTAAGCTCAGCTTTCGCACACTTTTAAATGGGCAAGGCAATGCCGTACCCAGGGAAGGGTAGATGGCCGGAATTGCCCCCCCCCCCCCCCCCGAAATTTTTTCCAAGTGAATTTTTACACAAGGGTTCTCCCTTTTGCTTTTATTGTCTAGTCGAAAAAATTTTCCGATACGTTTCCAATTGCTCAAATTTGACCTGAAAATCAAAAATTTTTTTCTGGGGGCTAGTGCCCCCAGACCCCTGCAACTTCTGGCAACGTGGTCTTCCATTTTCAATTCACATTTTTATGTTAATATTGAAAATAGTGCATTTTAACCCATTACAAAAAATAAAAAATCGCCAGTAGGCCACAACGGGTTGCCGACCGGTAAGGGACCCTCTATTCTAAGCAGAGGACCCTCCATTCTAGGCAGAGGACCCTCCATTATAGGCCAAAAATCGTCTATTTTCGGTAAAAAACCTGATATTTATGTTCTGGGACCCAAATTACCCACAAAAACCCCAAAATTTCAATTTCGAAAATTTGAACCCTTAGAACAAGGGTACCCTGAGTGGGTCCTAGGGGGTCCAGGAACTAGGAAGGTCCAGTGGTGATACGTCTCCAATTGAGCAAATTTGGTCTAAAAATAAAAAATTACCCCAAATTTTTTTCTGGGGGCTGCGGCCCCCAGACCCCTGCGACTGTGTGGCTTACTATTCCTTGTTATTATTTTTCATCAAAGCCTATTCATCAAAGTGCATTGTGCTGCAATTTCATGTCTACACGTGTATATTATGCTCCATTTACATGTGTAATGCACTGTCTGATGTAACGTTCCCATCCGTTGTTTTAAATTTTGTCGGAAAAAATGTCTGATACGTCTCCAGTTGACCGAAGACTTCCGCCGCCAGACCCCCGCAACTGTGTGCCTTGCCTTGATAGAATTTGCAGATTTTAGAGGGTATCCCGGGGTCAAAAACAGTAAAGGTGTCTAAATATATAACGGGATCATGAATCTTGTTGAATCCAAAGGATGACATCCCTATCGTCTTCAACACCAGTACGATTTTGCATCATCTTTACCGTTGATGTAAGCTGCAAAAAAACTTCAATGATACCAAAATTAATGACAGAATCACAGAAAAATTACGAAAAAATACAGAACGCTGAAAAGAAAATGGTTCAAAAAATAGTAAAAAGTTAAAATGCAATTACAGAGTCAAGACACAATTTCTATGTCTATATGTGTTTTTGCCAAATTTTAAGCAAAAGAGATTACAAAAAACAAAAAAGTTACAAAAAAATTACAAAACGTTGAAAAGCATGCTATATTTTTCGAAAAATCGAAAAAAAATTAAAAATACATTATATTAATTATAATTACAATACTTTGAAAAATATTTCAAAGCCAGGATGCTTTTTATGTCTTGAAATGTATTTTTGCCAAATTTGAAGCAAAAAAATGAAATTTCTAAAAATTACAAAAAAATTACAAAAAAGTTACAAAAATATTACAAAAAAATGACAAAAAAGTTACAAAAAAATTACAAAAAAATGACAAAAATGTTACAAAAAATTACAAAACGTTGAAAAGCAAATATTTCAAAAAATCGAAAAAAATTAGGGTTAAATGCAGTTGGGGGGGGAAAAATAGTGGACATATTTTTTTGAGTAGAGCACCTTGGGGGAAGCATTTTTGCTTCAAGAACCCCTATTTCATTTTTTGTATTTTCTGAGATACGACCCCCCGAAATTTTAACCCTCAGTGAGGGACGTTTTCGCAATTTTTTTCCGAAGCTCTTGTTTTTTCGGTTCTAATCGTGTCAAAATGGTGTCAGATTATTGGTTACAATTTTTTAGAATCAAAACAAAGGCTCTTTGACCCGGTTTCTACCGAAAAATTGGCTAAATTCGCCAGAACCGTCCAATTTTTGACCAAATCCAAACTTGGCCTTAATTTAGGCTTGGGCTTAGGCTTAGGCTTAGGGCTTAGGCTTAGGCTTAGTATGGGGCTTAGGCTTAGGCTTAGTATCAGGCTTAGGCTTAGGCTTAGGTTCAGGCTTAGGCTTAGGCTCAGGCTTAGGCACTAAAAAATCGAAATTTTCAGAAAAAATCATGCCAGCTTAGCCTAGAGAATCCTGCCAACTAAGCCTAGACGATGCCTTAAAACATCATAACGCACTCAAAACTATCCAAAAACAAAGATTACATCCATTTTTGGCTTCGAACTTTGGCCTACGTTCACTTCCAAAAACACTGAAAATGACATTTTCAAGGGGTCATAGCTCAGAAAATCCAAATTTGTGGATAGGGGTTCTATTACAAAAAAAGCTTCCCCCAAGGTGCTCTACTCCAAAAAATAGGTCCACTATTTTCCCCCCCCCCAACTGCACTTGATCCAAAAATTAAAAATACAGCTATTTCAAGGTCAGGATGCCTTTTTTATGTCTTGAAATGTGTTTTTGCCAACTTTGAAGCAAAAAAATAAAATTTTTAAAAATTACAAAAAAATTACAAAAAAATGATAAAAAAATTACAAAAAAGTTACAAAAAAATTACAAAAAATTACAAAACCCGTTTTGTAATATTTTTGTAACTTTTTTGTAACTTTTTTGTAATCTGATTTTTTCCTGTGCCAGACCCCCGCTTTGCTAAATGCTAGCTGTAGATCCACTACATTTCTTTATTTCATGTAAAAAGTGCAATTTTCAATGTAATTTCGATGGTTGAAATCTCAAAAAAGCTTCAACTTCTGGGGGCTGCCGCCCCCAGACCCCGCAAAGTTAAGTGCTTGCTGCAGATTCACTATTGTAGTTTATCGATGGTTACAATTACAAAAAGGTCCGAGGGTTGCCGTCCCCGCCAGACCCCCTTTGATCGGCAGTGGCTCACAGTTGCTCCGCACCCCCCCCCCCCCCCGGTCGCAGCCCCCCCCTTTGCGAAATCCTGGATACGCCACTGAAAGCTACCCGGGCCAGGCTGATTGAAGCGTTACAGCACAAGTAAGGTTCAGTGCAGATTTAATAACAAATATAACCGATCATGATGACCGATCTGGCAGAAAAGTAGATGGCAACTTTTATATACAGTTATATACAGTACAGTACAGTGTAGGTGGCAACAAGTTATATACGTTATGTTCAGTATATGTAATAGAACTGGCTGCTTACTTGCTTAATGTTGGCAATAGATGTTTTCATCCCTAGCCAGCATCATGAATGTCCCTGATTAGAGCGGACCATTGGCGTCTGTCTTGAGCGAGGTCCTCGCAGATATCGGTCCAATTACACTCCCAATGTCGGCCGTAGATTCGATGGAGGTTCAGCGGCTTTAGATCTGCGACAACAGTACGCCTCCATGTTTTCTTGACACCACCACGAGGTCTTTTCCAAGTGTTTAGAGGGACTGTTTTGAGGCAGACTTTGGGCCAACGCTCAGCGCTCATACGCAGTACATGCCCCGGCCACACAAGTCGACGATGAAGTAACACCTGGCGTAATGAGCTGTCAATGCCAATCATTTGCCGTATCCTTTCATTGGTGATTCTTGAGAACCAGGGCATTCTCAATATCTGGCGCCAGCAGCGTTGTTCGAAGCACATTAATTTGTGCAAGTCATGTTCTTTTTGGGGCCAGGTTTCGCAACCGTATAATAGGACTGACCTGACACTCGCCTCATACACACGTCGCTTAACTGCAAGTCTCACGCTGCGTTTTGACCACAAACACTTTTGCAGCATACCGAACGCTGATCTCGCTCGTGATATTCGTTGGTCGATTTCATAGTTGGCGGATCCATCAGAAGATATATAGCTTCCCAGATATTTAAAATTAGAGACTTGTTCTAGCACCACACCATTTACGGTTATTGGGTTCTCAATATTGCAGCAGCTACTAAGAACTTTGGTCTTTTCAGAGTTGATGCTAAGGCCGACCAGAGATGCGGATATGAGTATCTTATCGAGCATGAGTTGTAGGTCTTTTGGGGATTCTGCCACTAGTGCGATATCATCAGCGTAGTCTAAATCAGTTAGATTTTCGCGCGATGTATGCACGCCGCACTGAGTTCCAGCCAAGGCACTTGCCATCACCCAATCCACACAGATGTTAAAAAGGGTTGGGGCCATTATGGATCCCTGTCTGACGCCGGTGACAACAGGAAAAGTGTCACTTTCGCCTTGGGGCGTTCGTACTTTAGCACTGCAGTTTCGGTAGAGAAGGCGGATGATGGATAATATTTTCGGCGGGAAGCCCTCCGCTTCAAGAATTTTCCATAAGGAGTCTCGGTGCACAGAGTCAAAGGCAGACTTAAAGTCAATAAATGCGACCACAGTCGGCTGCCTGTACTCGTGGCGCAGTTCCAGGAGCTGTCGAATGGCAAATATTTGGTCAACACAGCCTCTTCCACAGCGAAATCCAGCTTGATTTTCTCTGCTGCCGATTCGCTCGCGTTCAGCTCGGATTCGTTTGAGCAGTATACCCTCTAGGGTCTTCAGGGCCACGTTTAGCAGTGATATTCCTCGGTAGTTGGCGCATATACCACGGTCTCCTTTTTTATGGATCGGTAAAATAATCGCCGTCTCCCAGCCCGGTGGTAGATTTTCATGCAGCCAGATGGACTCAAAGATGGCATGCAGACTGTCTATGACAGGTTGTCCACCATTTTTCAGTAGTTCCGCGGGCAAAGTATCTTCACCAGGCGCCTTGTTATTCTTCATCGTGGCTAGGGCTTCTGATATTTCAACAGCAGACTTAGGTAGTTTGTAGATGTTATAATAGCCAGAAAACGGCAAGTTTTGTGGAAAACCGGTTAGTGGGGCTGGATGATTTAGGAGCGCTTCAAAATGCTCTCTCCACCGCTCAGTTGCGCGAACGTTACACGTAATTGGCTCTCCCGTGTGTTCTTTTACGAGCACGCTGCTACGGGTGGAACATCCTGAGTCCTCCTTTATGAGACGAAACAGTTTGCATGAGTCTCCTTTGGCGAAAGCAGCGTTCATTTTGTCGGCACGATCAAGCCAATACACGTTCTTATCAGTAGAAGCGAGCCTTTTTATTCTCTTCGCCGATGACTTTTTTTCAGCCGCAGTCATCTTATGCCAGTATTTGCGCCTTTCTTCTAAAGCTGAAATGGTAGGTTCCGAGATCCATGGTGTTCTTTTGCGCTGGCACTTTCCAATGGTTTCGTTGGCGGCAGTTACCAGGCAGGACTTTAGTGATTCCCACTGACAGGAAACTGGTGCAGCAGGCTCCATCACTAGACTGTTGTTGACACGGGCGGCAAATGCTGCGCAGACCTCAGGAATTTTTAGTTTGTCATAGTCAATCTTTGATGCACGTGGCTGTTGGCGGTGCCGAAGTTTGAGCAGTAGACGACTCTTGACAAGTGCATGATCACTTTTATGACAAGTACCCCAGTACGACCGACAGTTGAGCACACTGGAGCGCCATCGTTTCCGTATTAGTATATGATCAATCTGTGATGTCGTTGTGCCATCGTTTGAGCGCCATGTGTGCAAGTGAGAGGTCTTGTGTTGGAAAATAGTGCTGCAAGCCACAAGTTGGTGTTGTAGCATGAAGGACATCAATCGGCAGCCATTATTATTTCGGAGTCCAATAGAGAAACGGCCACTTAGTTGTTGTTCTTTGTCGTTTAGGGGGAGTCCGATCCTGCCATTGAAGTCACCGGCAACAATAAGAATGTCAGAGCGAGGTACAGATAGTACCGCCCTGTTTATGTCATCGTAAAAGGTGTCCTTGCAATGGTCTTCTGAAGCCTCAGTTGGTGCATAAACAGATAAAATGGTCGTATTTATTGGCTTCGTATTGAGTCTAATTATCGCAAGTCTGCTGCTGACCGGCTGAAAGTTTATCACCGCCTGTGCTGCTTGGGGTGACAGCGCAACAGCAACACCATACAGGCCAGAATTGTCAGATGGGCCTGAGTAAAAGATGGTGTAAAAGTGGTGCGAATGTGGCTCCGGCTGTGGCACATCAACTCGCATTGATCCTTGTCCGCGAATTCGAACCTCAGACAAAGCTGCAATGTCAATGTTATAACAGCTAAGATCACGGCAAATAATCGACTGGTCTAGTGGACTGAGGGCAGAGCGGACATTCCACGCACCGAGCTTGACTTCATGTTTGGCCGAGTTTTTGGACAAAGAGTCAGTTCCCATCGCTAGCATTCTTCTCACGCCCGCCACGACGGGGACAGCATGACGCGCGTCGCCTACCGGGAACGCCGTACGTTTGGTCTGAATTCTTGATCGGGACATTTTCATGATGATTCTCGGAGAAAAAGTCACCCAAAGGCCACTCCAGGACCGATGAGCCGCACCCTCCTACTTCGCTGGGCATTAAGACCCACCCACGTTGCTCCACGTGGAGGCATCGGTAGGGTGACTGACGATAGAACTGGCGAACTGACGATAGAACTGACGATACAATAGAACTGGCGTGCGTTCACCGTTTAGAAATTCCCTGTTTAGAAATGCATTGTTAAGAAAGATTGGTTAGAAAGTTCACTGCTTAGAAAATTAAGTTTTCTAAACGTTCACCGTTTAGAAAATTGAATTTTCAGAACGTTCACCGTTTAGAAAACGAAATTTGCAAAAAGTTCATCGTTTAGAAACTGTTTCTTCCGCTGTCGAAGAAAACTTTTCGCTAACTTTTCATTCACTGGTCTGAATGAAAAGTTTTACGAAACTGAATGCGTTTAACATAAGTAGCCTTACGTTTTGTACTAGGGTCATGATAAGGACCTGTTGCGGTGTGCCGCAACAGGAAAAATTGCTACTCATAACCATACATGGGCAAGACCCGGGATTCACCCGGAATTTTCCCGGGTGGACCGCGCGACCGCGCAGCGGTCGGAGTTGGACCGCGCAGCCCGAGCGGAGCGAGGGCTGCTCTGCGTAACTATAAGGACCGCGCGCATAACTGACGTGAAAGTTGACTGCGCAGTTTACCTTCAGATTGATTGCGCAGTCCAAATAGTCTGCTCAGTCTAACTATTAATTGACTGCGAAATCCTAATGACTGCGCAGTCTAACTCTAGGTTGATTGCGCAGTCACACTAGAGTTAAACTGCGTAGTCAGTGAGATTGCGCAGCTAATTAATAGTTGGACTGCGCACTCCAAATAGTCTGAAAGGCGCAGTCAAACTAGAGTTGCACTGCGCACTGCGCCGTCAGCAGTGGCGTATCCAGGATTTCGCAAAGGGGGGGGGGGGCTGCGACCGGGGGGGGGGGGTGCGGAGCAACCGTGAGCCACCTTACCTCGGGGGGGCGGGGGGGTGCGGTGTTTCCGATTTCCAAAATTTCCGATTCCCAGTCTCACTTTCCGGAAAATTTCCGGACTTTTTCCGGATATTTTCCGGTCAACGCCAAACTGTTGCCGGATAATTTCCGGAAAATTTCCGGGTTTTTTCCGGAAAATTTCCAGGTTTTTTCCGGGCTTTTTCCGGATAATTTCCGGGTTTTTTCCGGAAATTTTCCGGATAATTTCCGGGTTTTTTCCGGATAATTTCCGGGTTTTTCCGGAAAATTTCCGGGTTTTTTCCGGAAAATTTCCGGGCTTTTTCCGGATAATTTCCGGGTTTTTTCCGGAAATTTTCCGGATAATTTCCGGGTTTTTTCCGGAAAATTTCCGGGTTTTTTCCGGAAAATTTCCGGGTTTTTTCCGGATAATTTCCGGGTTTTTTCGGAAAATTTCCGGGCTTTTTCGGGATACTTTTCGGGTTTTTTCGGGATACTTTTCGTGTTTTTTCCAGAAAATTTCCAGGTTTTTTCCGGGCTTTTTCCGGATAATTTCCAGGTTTTTTCCGGGTTTTTTCCGGAAAATTTCCGGTTTTTTTCCGGAAAATTTCCGGGTTTTTTCCGGATAATTTCCGGGTTTTTTCCGGATAATTTCCGGGTTTTTTCCGGAAAATTTCCGGGTTTTTTCCGGAAAATTTCCGGAAATTTTCCGGGTTTTTTCCGGATAATTTCCGGGTTTTTTTCCGGAAAATTTCCGGGTTTTTTTCCGGGAAATTTCCGGGTTTTTTCCGGAAAATTTCGGGGCTTCTTCCGGATAATTTCCGGGTTATTTCCGGAAAATTTCCTGTTTTTTTCCGGAAAATTTCCGGTTTTTTTCCGGAAAATTTCCGGGCTTTTTCGGGATAATTTTCGGGTTTTTTCCGGAAATTCTCAAACTAATTTCCGGGGTTTTGTCCGGAAAATGTCCGAATTTTTTCAGGAAAATTTCCGGATAATTTCCCGGTCACCCAAAATATGGCTCATTTTACAAGGGCCAACAAAATTTTTACAAGCATCTCTTGTCACGGGGTGTAGCTGTTTTCCGACACCAGGTTCGCATATGGCATAGTCAACTATAGTGGTGCGGGGAAAAAACCATATTTTCAACTTTTCGGGTCGTCCTGTGCTCCACATAAATCGGATCCATTAGTGCTCGCGGCTGTTATAACGGCCATTTTTCGTCTAACTGTTGCACTATTAAAATGGATTCTAACTACTCACGTTTCTGAGTAATAAGCCTCGTAAGTCGAAACCTTCGGGAAAAAACCCTAATGTGGGGAAAAAACCCTATCACTTTTTTCGGTTGTTCTATTAGCGTTGAGTATAAACTCAATCTACGTATAAACTCATCGTGTTCTACAACTCTTAGGCTGCAGTATGGAATAAAAAAACCGTTTTTCCGACACCCATGTGACTCAAAATAATTTTTCAAAAATCGACCATTTTTGGCACAAATGACTTCTGCCGAAATATGCATTTTTTCAATATTTACAAGCATTAAAAATAAATTTTTGCGCCTATTATATACGTCAGAAACGGAGGACAAACACCGCCCGCGTCTAGAATTCTTGGATTGAAGTGGTACGCAGCAGCTAAAGCCTAAACATTCCAAAAAAGGTCAAATTGATTGTTTGATTGATTGATTGATTGTCAGATCAAAGTTGTTAGCCCAGATGAACCCACTTTTGTAGCAACAATGGGTGAGTTTAGCAAAAAAATATCGCCAAATAAAATAGGGTTTTTTCCCGCAATAGGGTTTTTTCCCGCACAAACTTTGAACTGTCACAGGTAAACCAAGTTTTTCACTGTTTTTGAGCTTCAGAAATATAGAGGAAAGGTAACTCTCTTGATAAATGCAAACGGCGTTGGCAAAAAGTGTGTTTGAAAAAATTATGACAAGTCAAAAATTTGGAAACATTTGGAAAACTTCACTTTGAAATTTTTCAACACGCAAAATTTTGAAATTTTATAAAAAAATGCTACAGACCTTAAAACTGCACAGCAATTGGTGTGGTAAGTCAGTTTGTGATGGGCTTTCCACCTATACTCAAAAAGGACCTATGTCGTACATAAGGTTCGGCCAGGAAATACTAAGGTTTTTTCCTCGCAAACGCGTAAGGTTTTTTCCCGCACCACTATATATACAATACACACTATGTATATATACTAAAATTTTTGTAAATAAATAAACACATGATAATTCTATTTTGTATGCAACCTGCTCATTTTTGCCAAAGTTAAGCTTTTTGATGATTTCACATTAGCAACTGACTTCTACTTGATGCCAGTAACTAAGACTAATCCTTGCTCGCCAACATACTAAACTTAAGTCTTAGCACCAAGCCTCCGCTTAAGCCAGTGCTCCGAGCCCTAAGTTAAAGCAAAACAGAGCCTATATACGCCTAAAAGCCCATGGTCTAATTTAAAATAACTGCTAATAAGCATGAAAAATACATAACTTTGCTGCCGCGGTTTTTTCCCACAAATGGGTTTTTCACCGGAGAAGTTTTTATTTAGAGCAAGGTTAGGCCTACGACATATATATTTTTTGATTTCCCGTAGAAACATTGTAATATAAACTTGGGCTACATGACAAAATATAGAAATGGGGGTTTTCTTGCTTGTTGTTGTTTGAAAATGTTTCAAGTTTTTTTAAAGGAATTTTTATAAGTAACCCTTGAAAACCAAACAAAAATGGCCTGGAAACAAAATCCATAGGATTTGCAATCTGTTGTGCATATCAACGTGCCTTATTCTCTGAAGTAAATTTGTCATTGTCATTTTCCCGTCTAAAAACACTGCATCACAAAAATTTTAACTGGGCAAACTCTTGAAAAGTAAAGAACACAACAAAATATACAAAAATAGCAGCTATATAAAAATAAAGCCACAACAGATGTACAAAATTGCGCCAATTAGAGTATATATACACTCAAAGTATAAATTACTTTTTCAAATATTCGAACTACAACTACGTATATACAACCTGAAAACGAAAACACAAAAAAGTTTTCCGGAAAAATCAGGAAACTGTGGCAAACCGCAAAATCAGAAAATCACCTAAAAAATCCGAAGAAGTTTTCAGAAAAACCCAGACATTTCCAAAAAAAAACCCGGAAATTATCCGGAAAAAACCCGGAAATTTTCCGGAAAAAACCCGGAAATTATCCGGAAAAAACCCGGAAATTATCCGGAAAAAACCCGGAAATTTTCCGGAAAAAACCCGGAAATTATCCGGAAAAAACCCGGAAATTATCCGGAAAAAACCCGGAAATTTTCCGGAAAAAACCCGGAAATTTTCCGGAAAAAACCCGGAAATTATCCGGAAAAAACCCGGAAATTATCCGGAAAAAACCCGGAAATTATCCGGAAAAAACCCGGAAATTATCCGGAAAAAACCCGGAAATTTTCCGGAAAAAACCCGGAAATTATCCGGAAAAAACCCGGAAATTATCCGGAAAAAACCCGGAAATTTTCTGGAAAAACCCGGAAATTATCCGGAAAAAGTCCGGAAATTTTCCGGAAAAAACCCAGAAATTTTCCGGAAAAATTAATTTCCGGATTTCCTCGGTTCGGAAAAAACCCGGAAATTTTCCGGAAAAAAACCGGAAATTTTTTAATTTCCGGAAAAAGTTTTCCTGTGGGGGCTGCGACCCTCTAAGGGGGGTGCTCAAACCGCAAAGGGGGGGGCTGCAGCACACCCAGCCCCCCCCCCCCTAAATACGCCACTGGCCGTCAGTAGGATTGCGCAGGCAATAAGAGTTGGACCGCGCCAGTAGCGTAGCCAGGATCGAGTTGAGAGAGGGGCCAAAGTGCCTTTTTGCCCGAAAATTTTCGAAGTTTGTCTACCGGGGGGGGGGGGGGGAGGTGCTACGCGACCCAAATTTTTTATCCGAGGGGGGGCCCAAAACACAGAGGGGGGGGCCAAAACCGCGGAGGGGGGGCTTTGGCCCCCCGGGCCCCCCCCCCTGGCTACGCCACTGGACCGCGCAGTCCAAAAGTACAAATAGTTCGCGCAGTCCAACTCTTACAAAGCCGACGAAGCGATTCGACGTTGACAAATTGTGTCAATCATGATTTTTAGCTTCAGGGCACTCTAATAGACTTCCGCATGCAATAAACACAAAAATTTTGCTTCGTCACTTTCCGGCCAACGTTCGTCACTTTTCGCGAACGACGAAGCTCGTCGTACGCCGACGAAGAGGGAACTTTTTTTTGCACAGTACTGTAAGTGACTGCGCATTCCTAATGAGTGCGCAGTCTAACTCTAGATGATTGATTGCGCGGTCCTGTCCTCCCTTTGGTTTTTATTGCTCGGCCGAAAACAATTTCCGATACGCCTCCAGTTGACCAAATTTGGCTTAAAAATCAAAAAATTCTCAATTTTTTCTGGGAACTGCCGCCCACAGACCCCTGCAACTTTGTGGCATACTATTCCGTGTTATCATCTTTCGTCAAAGCCTATGGTATGTATGCACAAGTACATCATGCTGTGTTCATGTGTAATGCACTCTCTGATGTGACGTTGCCATTTATCGTTATAATTTTCTGGTCGGAAAAAATTTCTGATACGTTTCTAGTTGACCAAATTCGGCCTAAAAATTGAAAAAACCTCAAATCTTTTTCTGGGGGCTGCCGCCCCCAGACCCCTGCAGCCGGTGACTCAGGCCCGTATTCACATACTAACACTAACACTTAAAGTTAGTGTAAACCCTAACTTTAAGGGGGTAGTGTCGCGAAAGCAGTTTTGCTCATAGGCTGTAAAAATAGAACTTTTTGTTTTAAAGTAGTACATGCAATGAGAAGCTAGTCCAACGCTGTATGGTATCAAATAATTACTGCCAGAAATCACACTATCAATATTGACAAATATCTTGGACCAATCGTCATTTGTAAGCCAGACATCACACAATAGGGACATAAAAGTTCGAAAAATCAAGCCAGATATCAGATTGGCCAGCTTGTGAAGTACACATAATGTGTGGACGCACAATTTTTTGCGACAAATAAGAAAAAAGAAAATTGAAGGTTCGTTTTTCTTCTGATTTGAAAATAAGCGTCTAGATTTTCCACAATTTATCATTATTGCTGCTACTATTTTACAGTTTAAGTACACCTTCACAGTTCAAACTAGTATTACTCCACAGTCGCTACAGTAATCTGCACTAAATTTTGTGTGCATGAACTACAACATATGTGCTATTAGTCTGTGTAAAAAAACTAAACAGAAAAATTGATAAATGTGACTAAAAAATGGAATGTGAATAGGTTTTTTTTCGTCATTTTTCCGACTTTGAGACATTAGTGCAAACTATATGCTGCACCAATTTTGCTGAAACTTGGCAAAATAATTTGCCTTTTGGTAGATTTTTAAAATATAGAAAGAACAATTTCTAATATTTTACTGAACAAGTTTTACAGTCGCGCAAAATCGACTGCTTTCACGACACTACCCCCTTAAGTGTTAGTGTTAGTATGTGAATACGGGCCTCAGTGATCTTGAGTTTGCAACGCAAATTTGTGTTAATATTACTAAAAAGTGCATTTTAACCCATCATAAAAACTCAGAAAGTCAATCTTCCTGAAACTTTTTTCTGTGTGGGCCACTGACAGTGAATTTGTTTAGATTAAATGACTACAAACAACATTTCACAACGGACCCCTTCGCCTTGGGTGAAGGGACCGCGCAAAAAATTTTTAGTTTTCCCGGGTTCATTTTAACCACCTTGCCCATGTATGCTCATAACTAAAGATGGT
>JASANF010001520.1:0-35810 GCA_030248245.1 Trissonchulus sp. WLG1_4 | reverse complement strand
GAGGTACCTCCAAAATTTAGACCCCGTTATAAGCACGTTGACACATTCGTGCAATCAAGCAATAATTCACCAATTTATTCCAATAAGCCAACCATGCGGTATTAACCCCGTTACGCTAACCTGAGAATGACAGCGACATAGAGCCGTATCCGTGTGTAGCGTCATGGCAGGACTACGGGGTGGGGTGTCGGCTTTCAGAAATGATTTGATGCTCTCCAAGCATTCTTCCCAAAGGCCCTGTTGTTGTGCTTCGGTGATGGCCGTATGAATTTTGGCCACTTTTTTGACTTTTTTATAGTGGGCAAAACAGGCTTTGTGCTCAGGCTCTAGGCGAAGACATTCGCGAATTTGTCTAAAAAAAGAACCGGAAAAGGGGGTATAAAAAATGTGGGTTGAGGGGTCCACCTCGAGCATTTGTGCTTCTATACTAACATTCCTAGTTATAAACTCAACAGAACATATATGACAGACAAAGGGAAAAAAACAGACAAAGAAAAGGTTACTAGAGTCTGAGAAAACTGTTTTCAACTGAGAGACGACAGGCGGCGTAATAGATCGAATTGCAAACAGTTTCTAACTTCCTATTGTCTTATATACACTATATCCCAAGTGACTCTCACATGAGGCTTTCCTGTGGATCAGCGGCGGTATAGTATAGAAGTGACAGTTTCAAGTATGCATCCGTATTGTCCTGTGCCAGCTTGGTGGTTGCGCGCACCTCCGCAATGGCCTTGGGCACTTCACCGAACGCTTCGTAGCACGAGGCTCGGTGTTCACGGAGATTAATGTCCCAGGGACAGATCTGAAATGGAAGATTAATCAATATGACTGTTTATGAAACTAGAATTCGGAGTTAGTAGTTTGGGTAATTTCTTTTTTTAATTATACGACTGGAAAAGCAAGAACGATACAAAAATAAACGGAATAGTCCAAACCCTGACCTTCTAAGTTTAAGAAAGTCGGGATTTGTATCCAAAATTGACCCCAACAATTTCGGCGCATATTTGATATTAATCATACACGTGGAACCAAAATCGTAGCCAATCGCGTAATAAAATAGCAATTCTATGAACACATTGAATAAGTGAAATTTCCATTAAACTAAACTTTTTTCTGAAAGTGGGTGATTGAAAGATCATTCGTACCTGTCGTATGACAGTTGCGACGGTATATACGGTTGCATACTTTCAGGTTTGCTTTATTTGACCTTAGATTAGACTTATCTTTTTCTTCATCACCCACTTTAAGATATCCAACTTTTTCTATAAATAATGTTATAAAAACACACGATACTCAATAGTCAGTTCCTTTTGCAACTTTCTCAAAAATGTCCACCTCAATGGCCTTGGTGAGATGCGCCTCTGCCGTCGCCATGTCTCCCCGCTCGTACGCTTCCAGGCCCAGCTTTTTATTCTCCGCTGCCGGCCCTATGAAGTCCAACCCCCGCTGCGCTTCTGCGTTGTTTGCATCTTTGGATATCTGAAATTTATTCACAATTTCACAATATAAAAATTTAAAAAAATAAAAAACATGTCGTAAGAATTGAAAAAAATCGTATATACAAGCCGTCCGCCCTTGGACCTGAAAATAAACACCAATCTACAGGACAAAAAACCTGCCTGTAAGAAGTTTTTTGTCTTTAGGGGGCAAGTTTCTAGCCAACTATATAAAGCAGCCTCCTGTCTAGTTCTCTCAGACTCTTTTCATTTTCAACTAATAAATAATTCCGTATCTGAGAGTGTGTGTATATAAAGTTAAACCGTCTAATTAGACAGGCTCAACAGCACGTCGCTTGATGGTATT
Source organism: Trissonchulus sp. WLG1_4 (assembly GCA_030248245.1). Classification (NCBI taxonomy): domain Eukaryota; kingdom Metazoa; phylum Nematoda; class Enoplea; order Enoplida; family Ironidae; genus Trissonchulus; species Trissonchulus sp. WLG1_4. The sequence continues at coordinate 34,007 of JASANF010001520.1, read as the reverse complement.
TTGAACAAATCGAACGGTGAAAACTGCCGATGACTTACTACAGCTTCATAATCTGCGGCTGCCGATTCCAAACTTCCCTGCTTTAATAGAACGTTGGCACGCTGTATTCTTGCCTGCAAAATCACATTAAAGTTAAGTATGTGAAACATCTAGTAAAAACCAAAAATATAACTAAACGTAATTGCGTCGAAATGGAACAGCAAAGTTACAAGAAGAGCATGCGTATATATGCGACTTTTAGTCATACATGGGCGTGGGGGGATTGGGAGGGGATTGATGCCCCCAAACCGGACCCCGCTCCCCCCCAGACAGGTCCGCTCCCCCCCCCCAGAATTTTTTGAAAGTAGCTCACGAAGGTAAGTTGAGTGGCCGGGAAGCAAAATGGGTGGCTCGCGAAGCAAAATCAGTTGCTCAGGAGCAAATTCGGTGGCTCACGAAGCAAATAACTCCGGAAAAGTTGCTCCGCACCCCCCCCCCCGTCGACGGCTCCTCCCCCCTCCAGATTTCCTTAGCTGCACATGTGTGCTTTTAGTAATGGCATCATAATTCAAGAACAGTGTATATAATAGGGGTGTTTAAGTTACAGTTTAGCGCTTAGCTCAGTTAGAACCATGCGTGGAGTGTGGACAGGTACGGAATTCTGTGGGGGGGGGGGGGTAAAAGGTAACCCCCTTCCCGACCCCCATCAGTAATTGTGAATAAACAAGTCCTCGGTCAATCTATCGTACCGAAATAAAATCAGGCTTTAGTGTGATGACTCGATCGAGATCAGGCAAGGCGGAACGAGAGCGGCCCATGGCCAGAAAAACGGTCGCTCGTCTGTAGAGAGTTTGATAATTGTCAGGCTGAAGCTCAACTGCGGCATGATAGTGCGTCAGGGAGTCGGCAAACTGACCCCGCGAAAGAAATTGTTTGCCCAGCTCAAGATGTCGCTCAACTTCTTCTATAGACCCGTCTATTGCTAAAAAAGCACAAATAAAAGCATTAAATTTATTATTTTAATCAGTGGCGGATCCAGGGGGGTAGTTATTATATATATTTCGTGCTCATTAAATTCTTACACTGTGACGCTATGGCAGATTTGTTCTTCACTGGCCACAAGAACAAAGCGGATGCTAAAAACATGCTAAATATGTTAAAAAATTGTGTTAATATGCAAAAATTTTAGCATTTTTTAGCATTTTTGTTTGGCAAGCTTTAAACATGTTTTTAATCTGGTTTTCTTATAAGGTACAGCGCAGCCAGGATTCTTAAAAGGGGACCTTCACTCTTCAGGCTTCCTCTTCCACCAAGTTTTTATGTTCGTAATAATTCGTATTCGAAAAATGTATGCGATTCTTTCATTTTCAACGCAAAAAAACACAAAATAAAAATTTTTCAAATAACACGGGTGTATATATTAGTTTTACATATTTTTATACATGTTATGATGCTCGCCTCGCTGGCAAATAGCGATTTGTTCCAGCCACGAAAACAATTATTTATATATGTTACATTCTTACCAGTTATGTATGAAAGGAAAAGTGCCCAAAGACATGATGAAAGCTGATCTAAAAGCTCCATTCGCTCGTTTAAAATAAAAACGGAACGATTTTCAATAGCACGGAAGAAACAACGGATATATATATTTCTGCTTTCACCTTACAGCAGAAAATTTTAAAGGACACGTCAGTGCTGTGTGGCTTAATAACAAGCCAAACACCTTTATCGTCCTAATAATATTATACATTGTCTAAAACTCAAAGTAGATAGTTTTGTTAAATTTATAGCGCAACTATACTAATTTTAGTCTGTTCTAATTTAAATATATCTCACAAGTCATATTTGTAGTCATCAAACCATTCAACTGTATTTTTAAAAAAATGTGTTAGTATGAGCCGTGGACGTGCAGCTTCGACATGCAAAATTTCACAAATTTGTAAATTTTAATCATCATAGGTCCTTATTGCTGCATTACCAGAGACGTAGGTCGTAGGAATAAAAGATTCGGTGACTAATAAGCAAATAATAAATGTAATAATTTAATACCAGAAAATAATACAAGCTATATGACAAGTGACAACGTAGTAAATACGCAGAGAGCAAACGGTGGTTAATATTACGGTAGGCAAAAAATGCTAACTGTGAAAATTACTCCTATTTATGGTCACTAAGAATAAACTAGAAGCTTCGAGACTGATTTTCAATCATGAGAGAAAGTGATGATTATTCTGGCGTTTCTTTGTTTAATTTATTTTTTCCTTTTAAGCCCGGTTCATACTCGTCCTTAAGGACTGCCCCTGTCCTTAAGGTTTGTCCCTGTCCTTATAAAAGATTAATTCATACTTCCGAAGTGTCCTTTTCCTTTTCCCTGTCCCTAAGATGCCATTGATTTATACTTGTCCCTAAGCAGCGTAGGGAATGTCCTTAAGCAGCCATAAGGACTGTCCCTGTGTCCCTAAGCAAGTTGAACAATGTTCAACTTTTTCCTTGTCCCTAAGCAACTCGGCCAATCAAAATACGGCAGTGACTACATGTGACACGAAGAACAGCCAATCACGGACGAACTCGACTACTAGTGAAAGAATGTTGTGGGCTTGTGTTGCGGTAATGATTCCATCGTTATTTTTGGGTTATTTAACACATTTTTGCGTGAAAAATACTTGGTTTTCAATTTTTATACCAACCTGAAATATACTAAAAGTTTATAAGGATGTTTTAGAGTTCAAATTTACATGACCTGGTAGTCAAGTGGTTAAGATTTTTGCTCCTCAAACTATGTATCAGAGTTCGAATCCCATGTTCGAAAATTTGTCTTTTCTTTTTTTTCAGCCTACAAATAGGTTTGATAACTTTTTCAAGGTACTTTAAACAAAACGCATTTTATCCAATGACGTTTGAGCATTAGTTCATGTGAGAAAGACTATTCCCTTGTCCTCAAGGAGTATGAATCAATCACCTCTAAGGACAGGGACAAGGACATTCCCTATAGACCTTAGGGACATTTCTTAAGGACAGGAACAAAGCATGAAGACACAGGGACAAGGACACCTAGGGACAGGGACAAGGACAACGCTTAGGGACAGGGACAACGCTTAGGGACGAGTATGAACCAGGCTTAACCCGCCATAATGGTTAGAGTCAAAGGACTCTTTTGACCTGGCATTGCATAACATCTAGCCGTGCGCAAGGATTCGACAGTCTAGAGCTGAGAGCATCGCAGACTAGATGGAGGCTAAACTTAATTTATCGCTGCGATTGTTGTTCTAGTTTGGTAGGTTTGCAGATTAATTTCGATTGAGTTCACAAAGTTTGAATTTTTCGCCATTTTCAAAGAAATGTGCAGGTTTTTCTTAAATGTTCCAAACAGCACAGCAGAGGGAGTTTGGTTTGAGTTTGGTTAGCAATTGTTGCCTCAACTGTTGTAGTTCTGAAAATGTGTGTCATCGACTGTATTCGTCCACAGCTGCAGTATGGTGACGTTGATTTGTTAATTTTCAATTTAAAATCTGCAGCGTATGGCCATGTATCAGATCTTGCTTGGAAAATTGGGATTTAAGTATTTTAGTAATATTTAATTAATTTCTAGACAGCCAATCTATTTCGTCCGTTTTTAAGCAGTGTCCGCGCTGTGAACAATATCTTTTTGTTGCTGTTGAGGATTTTTGTGAAATAAACCACTCATTTTTGATGTTATTCTTGACATTTCTGACTTCTTCATGAAATGATGGTAACTTATGAAGCTGTGGTGTGGTTTCAAGGTGATTACTAAAAGTTTCTTTTGCTTTTTTATCTGCTTATGCGTTTCCTTTTTAGCCGATGAATTCTGGAATCCACTCAAAAAAAGTACGTGCTTCATATATTTTAATAATTTCTGTTGTTAGGAACGAACTGCTCATGATTTGCCTTATAGAGTCGGTGAAAACAACTATTTCGCTGAAGTTATGAAAATGATCACGCCATAGTTTTCAACCAAGGAAACGATGGCCTTCGTTTCTGCTGACCTGGACGAGTGCGGTTTTCCGATGTAGGCAGATTTGGTGCAAATAATTTTAAGTTTGTAAAAATAATTCACGACATCCGAGTTAACATTTCTTGGCACTTAGTTGTTTTATGGTAGATGTCGCGTGTAAGCGCGCACAGGACACAGGATTTCCCCACCCCACCCCTAAGCGCTGTTTGCGCTATTATTGTGTCCAGCATAAAAACGCCCCCCCCTATAGTCAAATAATGAGTGTAAAATTGCCTCTGCGGAGATCTACACTGCCCCAATGGCTATTTTTTCGGGTCAATTTGGGTTTCAAAATTATGTACATATTATAAAAGATTATATAAAAGATATGGTTAGACCCAAGAGTACATAATAGGAAGAGTATGACACTCTTCCTATTATGCCTACGGGCGTGCGTCCAATGCGCAGCGCGAAATAGCCAGTTTATGTACGGTTTTGAGGGGGGGGGTACCCCCCCCCCTCAACTGAAGACCCCGTGCTCAACTGAGGGGGGGCCCCCCCCCCCCACCTGAAGACCCCGTGCTCAATTGAGGGGGGGGGTACCCCCCCTCAACTCAGTACCCCGTCTTCAGTTGTGGGGGGGTACCCCCCCTCATTTCAAGACACTGACAAGGACTTTTGTTGATGTGCTGAAATGAGGGGGGGTACCCCCCCTCAACTGAAGACGGGGTACTGAACTGAGGGGGGGTAGCGCAAAGACTTTGTCAGTGTCTTGAAATGAGGGGGGGGGGGTACCCCCCCCCTCAACTGTAGACGGGGTACTGAGTTGAGGGGGGGGTACCCCCCCTGAGTTGAGCACGGGGTATCGAACTGAGTAGCGGGTACCCCCCCCCTCAGTTGAGTACGGGGTCTTCAGTTGAGGGGGGGTTACCCCCCCCCCTCAAAACCGTACATAAACGGGCTATTTCGCGCTGCGCATTGGACGCCCGTAGGCATAATAGGAAGAGTGTCATACTCTTCCTATTATGTACTCTTGTTAGGCCCTATTAAAGATACATATGCACGCTGGACATCGCGTGTAAAGGCCTATTCACACAGGGCTCATTTTGCTGCATGGCGTACGCCATGGCGTACGCCATGGCGCATGAGAGGGCGCACGAGCGGGTGCATGAGCGGGCGCATGAGCGAGCGCACACGCACACTTGCCTACTGCATTGTGTGCATTGTGCTTGTGTGCATTGTGTGAGCGTGTGCATTCTGTTTTCACACAGCCTGCTGCATTATTTCACACAATGCAGTAGGCAAGTGTGCGTGTGCGCCCTCTCATGTGCCCGCTCATTCGTCCGCTCATGCGCCCTCGTGTGAATAGGTCTTAAAGCTCATCTGCATTGTCGGCAGCCGTTGACGCCGCATGAAGTCTAGTGAATGAACTTATTACATATTCATTGTGTTACGTATTGAAGATTTAGACTGCTAAAATAGTGTTTCATGCAACAGAAGACAAACAATTCAAAAATTTATGGCCGCTTGCCGTTTCGTAGGGGACGTTGTTCTTTAGCGTTGCATTGCGCTGCAACTGAGGTTATGCATTCTGCATAAGCTCAGTTTTGCAGCTGATATGGTAAGATGCTCAGCGACATGCAAAAGCCGTACCATAAATGGTTGGCAACGGCATCTGAACCTGAAGTTTGCCAGATCCTGTCTCTAACGCTCTAAAATATAATCTACGAAACATTGTAGCAACAGGTTTCGTCGCAACATTGTTCGAACAATTTACATTCCTGTAGACGCACATGTTATGTACCTATGATCTGACACACGCTCGCACAAAAAGTGTTCTAAGCTGTCTCATACGTAATATACTACATAAGTACGTAATGCATATTACTACGCGCACAAAATGATACACACGCCCACACAAACAGTGCTTTTTCCAGACCTGCCTCCAATTTTACAGTGGCACTACATGCAATCATAGAAGACGATTGCAGTATAGTATATACGCGGCGGCTGAGGCCGCCGCGTAAAAATTCTACACGTATTACATAGGTTAGAACGTTGCCCTTAGATTGCATTTAGCAAGACTGAAGTAAAACTGCCTTTTTGCATTTCACCGTAAAGGTTTAATACAAATTACGTAAACAGTTTGTTGTCATAACTAACATAGGCAGGATAACTTTAAACTAAATTTGCCTTACGCTCAGCCTTGACCGGAGAATTAGACTTAGAAACTTTCATGTTAATAAGCGAAAAACCGACTAGGCTGTACTAAAACGACTGTAACTTCCTTAATAGTAAATTTTCTACGCGAGATTTTGCTATGTTGAAATCTACACATCCGGACAAAGCATTTTCAAGTATTACGGAGTTATAGCTATATAGCGCATATAGCACCTAAAATAGCGGCTATAGCGCTTCGAAAAATAGCGCTTTTTTGGCAAATTATAGCACATTTCCAAATCCGAAAAATATCAAAGTGCTATAATAGCTCAGCGCTATAATAGCGCATGGCAGGTGCTATTTTTTTCCGGAGGCGCTATTTTTACTTGGATAAAATTTTTATTTTATTCGATAGCGCTTATAGCACCTGAGGGTGCTATTTGCGCTATTTAGGCGCTATTTTGTGCTATCGGCTATTTTAATGAAAACTTTTGTACTTTTTAGTACGTATAAGATCTCTCAATTAGAATTAAGAAGTTTAAAATTCTTTTAAACTTTTAGTTTGTGTTTTCATAGACGATATTAAAAAATAGCGCATATAGCAAAACGATAGCGCATCAAAGTGCTATAAGCGCTATTTTTTTCATAGGCTTAAAAAATAGCGCTTATAGCACCTGAGGGTGCTATTTGCGCTATTTAGGCGCTATTTTGTGCTATCGGCTAAAAAAATTTTTACTTTTTAGTACGTATAAGATGTCTCAATTAAAATTAAGAAGTTTAAAATTCTTTTAAACTTTTAGTTTGTGTTTTGATAGACGATATTAAAAATAGCGCATATAGCAAAACGATAGCGCATCAAAGTGCTATAAGCGCTATTTTTTTTCATAGGCTTAAAAAATAGCGCTTATAGCACCTCAGGGTGCTATTTGCGCTATTTAGGCGCTATTTTGTGCTATCGGCTATTTAATTAAAAAATTTTGTACTTTTTAAGGGGGGGGGTGGGGAAGGGGTGGGGGGGTAGGGGGGGTGGGCGCCCACCACCCCCCACCCCCCCGGGGTTGGGTTTGTACGGCTTTCCATCCCTCGCTCCTATTAGTCAAAGTTGTAGGCAATTACCCAACATGAATTTCCATTCTTCGTCCTATTGGTTACGCAAAATGAAACCCTAGAAGAGTAAAAAGATTCAGTAGGCGCCCACCCCCCCATCCCCCCCGGGGTTGGGTTTGTAGGGCTTTCCGTCCCTCGCTCCTCTTAGTCAAAGTTGTAGGCCGCCCACCCCCCCACCCCCCCGGGGTTGGGTTTGTAGGGCTTTCCGTCCCTCGCTCCTATTAGTCAAAGTTGTAGGCAATTACCCAACATGACTTTCCATTCTTCGTCTTATTGGTTACGCAAAATGAAATACTAGAAGGGTACAAAGATTCAGTAAGCGCCCACCCCCCGGTAATGGGTTTGTACAGCTTTCCATTCTTCGCTTCTAATAGTAAAAATTGCAAGAAATCTTCCAACATGATTTATTACTCAAGAAATACTTACTGATTCCAAATTCTTAATTTTAGAAATAACAAATACTCGTAACGTTAGGTAAATAAAGTATTCTCCAGCATATTAATATTCTACTAAAAACAGATCATTAAAGGAAATAACCAAAAACATATATAACTCACTTGTTAAGCATGAAAAGAACGAGAAATAGTTTAAAGCAATAATCAGTTAATAATCATAATAATATAATAATAATCAGTCCAAGCTGCGTCCAAGCGCCTACATAGCGCAAATAGCACCATCTGGTGCAATAAGCGCTATTTTTTAAACCTACGAAAAAAATAGCGCTTATTGCACTTTGATGCGCTATCGTTGTGCTATATGCGCTATTTTTTATATCGTCGACTAGAACACAAACAAAAACTTAAAAATAATTTTAAAATTATTCTAATTTATTGAGGGACCGTATACTTACTAAAAAATACAAAAGTTTTCAATAAGTTAGCCAATAGCAAAAAATAGCGCCTAAATAGCGCAAATAGCACCGTCAGATGCTATAAGCGCTATTTTTTAAGCCTACGAAAAAAATAGCGCTTATAGCACTTTGATGCGCTATCGTTGTGCTATATGCGGTATTTTTTATATCGTCGACTATAACACAAACAAAAACTTGAAAATAATTTTAAAATTATTCTAATTTATTGAGGGACCGTATACTTACTAAAAAATACAAAAGTTTTCAATAAATCAGCCAATAGCAAAAAATAGCGCCTAAATAGCGCAAATAGCACCCTCAGGTGCTATAAGCGGTATTTTTTAAGCCTCTGAAAAAATAGCGCTTATAGCACTTTGATGCGCTATCGTTGTGCTATATGCGCTATTTTTTTATATCGTCGACTATAACACAAACAAAAACTTGAAAATAATTTTAAAATTATTCTAATTTATTGAGGGACCGTATACTTACTAAAAAATACAAAAGTTTTCAATAAGTTAGCCAATAGCAAAAAATAGCGCCTAAATAGCGCAAATAGCACCGTCAGATGCTATAAGCGCTATTTTTTAAGCCTACGAAAAAAATAGCGCTTATAGCACTTTGATGCGCTATCGTTGTGCTATATGCGGTATTTTTTATATCGTCGACTATAACACAAACAAAAACTTGAAAATAATTTTAAAATTATTCTAATTTATTGAGGGACCGTATACTTACTAAAAAATACAAAAGTTTTCAATAAATCAGCCAATAGCAAAAAATAGCGCCTAAATAGCGCAAATAGCACCCTCAGGTGCTATAAGCGGTATTTTTTAAGCCTCTGAAAAAATAGCGCTTATAGCACTTTGATGCGCTATCGTTGTGCTATATGCGCTATTTTTTTATATCGTCGACTATAACACAAACAAAAACTTGAAAATAATTTTAAAATTATTCTAATTTATTGAGGGACCGTATACTTACTAAAAAATACAAAAGTTTTCAATAAATTAACCAATAGCAAAAAATAGCGCCTAAATAGCGCAAATAGCACCCTCAGGTGCTATAAGCGCTATTTTTTAAGCCTATGAACAAAATAGCGCTTATAGCACTTTGATGCGCTATCGTTGTGCTATATGCGCTATTTATGCACTATTTTTTTATATCGAAGTCCAGAACACAAACAAAAATTTTAAAATACTTTTAAAATTCTTTTTCTTTATTGAGGGATCGTATACGTGCTAAAAGGTACAAAACTTTTCAATAAGTTAGCCAATAGCACAAAATAGCGCCTAAATAGCGCAAATAGCACCCTCAGGTGCTATATGCGCTATCCAAGATCAGCATCACTATTTAAAGGGAAATTAACACAAACACCAATAGGCCAGCGTAGCTCAGTTGGTAGAGCGTTAAGCTAGCAATCTAGCGATGGGTGGTTCAAATCCCCCCTGGCCATTTTTCTGTAGAAGTTTCATCCATATCCAAAAAAATAGCACATATAGCACCTTCGATAGCGCTTATAGCTCAAATAGCGCATATAGCACTCCCAAAAAGCGCTATAGCGCAAATAGCGCATATAGCACCTTCGATAGCGCATATAGCGCAAATAGCGCATATAGCACTACCAAAAAGCGCTATAGCGCAAATAGCGCATATAGCACCTTCGATAGCGCATATAGCGCAAATAGCGCATATAGCACCCCCAAAAAGCGCTATAGCGCAAATAGCGCATATAGCACCTTCGATAGCGCATATAGCGCAAATAGCGCATATAGCACCCCCAAAAAGCGCTATAGCGCAAATAGCGCATATAGCACCTTCGATAGCGCATATAGCGCAAATAGCGCATATAGCACCCCCAAAAAGCGCTATAGCGCAAATAGCGCATATAGCACCTTCGATAGCGCATATAGCGCAAATAGCGCATATAGCACCCCCAAAAAGCGCTATAGCGCAAATAGCGCATATAGCACCCCCAAAAAGCGCTATAGCGCAAATAGCGCATATAGCACCTTCGATAGCGCATATAGCGCAAATAGCGCATATAGCGCAAATAGCGCATATAGCACCCCAAAAAAGCGCTATAGCGCAAATAGCGCATATAGCAAATTCCATAGCGCTTATAGCGCATATAGCGCATATAGCGCATAAAAAAAGCGCTATAGCACAAAAAGTGCTATTTCGATTTCGCTTACACGCGTTCGTTACCATCATCTGTTCGCCAAATAGGTGCTTAGCATAATCGATACATTGGACAATTTCTGTTTCATTATTTATTACATAGCTTGGGTAAAGGTACAGGTAGCAATAGCAACTATATAAAAAACAGCTAAAAAACCAACGAAAACGTGAAAACCCAAAGGTGTAAGATAAGACACTTTTAACAAAAATATCAGCCAATAAGTATGACTCTAAGGCTAATAAAGTCAATTATTGTGTAGCTAGTTGCGCATGCAATTCCAAGTAACACGTGTTAATGTTTGACATGGGCAATTAAGTAATGTGCACGAGATTATAAACGGTGTCAGAACGCAGAACCCCATTTTATATCTACTTAGTTATAATCTTATGGCTTAGCTTATAATTTTATATCCACTTTTATATTCTATATGCAATTAGCATTTGTATGTTTGTTTTTGCTACGATTTTTGTTAAGTATCTTGTTTATTGTTGAAATCATGGGTCAAAAAAAGAATATTGTACCAAATTTATAAAACACGGTTAAGTATATATCATATTTAGAATGAGGAAAAACAAGAAAGTTTCTGAATATATTTTGCGTTTAAAACCAACTACAAACAAAAATTTTATGGGTCACTTTCCGCAGCTCGTGCTCATGATGTATGTTCCAGTTATCTGTTTTGGTGCAGCCAGTGTTATAGGACTAGGCAAATCAGTTTATAACAAAATATTTGCAGGACGGAGACAAATGATTATAACACCCTTGTTGGTTCAAAGCTGATATAAAAGTATGGCAAGTAGATGATATGAAAACGAAACGGTAAAACCAAGGAGCAAAAATATTTTTTCTCAAATTTGTAAATTTTTATGTCATGCAGTCTTGCTTTCTCGTGCTAGTTTGTCTGGTTTTAACTGGGCAGAGTTATCGTAACACACAACCTTCTAGAGATCGAGGTAAGATAGTTTATCAAAGTTTTTACGCGGCGGCCTCAGCCGCCGCGTATATACTATAATACAAATCAGAATTTAACACGTATCTGCTCTGACTGTGTATTGTGCTGTGTGAAAATTGGTAGGTCCAAAATTTACGTTATATGTGTGTGCGTGTGTGTTCTTGACGCGTGCTAATATGTGATCTCAGTGTTGGAATATATGCATACGCTGGTTATTACGCTCACTCGGATACATAATATTATTTATGCGCGTAAATACATACACACATACACTGTTGCAAAGAGCTGATACAAATGCACACAGGTTTACGTAATTCAGTTGCATGTCAGTCGAATGGCATGCTTGCAAATCATGCATAGTAACTTTAAATAACAAAACCGGTCAGAACAATATTAGATTGTTTAAACACATGACGTGATCTTAAAGGTTTGACGTCAAGAAACCGTTGGCAAACCACACCTTGCGAGGCTGTGCAAGCCATTGCGCTTGACACCATCGCCCAGACGTTGCTTTGGTAGCTGACACTGGGTCAGCAGGACGACGAAACAGTCTTTTTTCTGGCGTAGTGACTCAGATGTATCAAATTTACGAACGGTTTTTGCAAATTAAGTTATTAACTTTTAATGTTGTAGTTAATGTTAATGTTAAATACACTGCCAGATCAAGAAAAAGCACTATTTGTGTGAGCGTCTGTGTTAGGTTGTGCATGTAACTATTGCGCAACAGGCGATTCTGCAGTATCGTTTTTGTGAGCGTAAGCGTGTGTGATGTGTGTCGGAACATGCATTTATGTAGCTAGCCTCAGTAAAGTGCAACAGTGTTGTGACTAACCCTAATGTAGAAATGTTTCGTAGACTGGTTATCAATGCATCTAAAACAGGTACAAAACAACGGCAGTATGGCACGCAATTTTCAGCGTGAATACGTGCAATTTTGGAACTTAAAGTTGGCCCGAAAACATCTCGTCTGGTGGAGTGAAGTTTAGCCGAGCACACAAATGCTAACTCATTATTTTTTGCAGGAACTTTACCTATGTACGTTAGTAAGTAGCTATGCATATGAGCAGTATGACATATAGATAGAAAGTTAAACTGCGACATATAAACTTTTTCTCATGGGAACGTTTTTAACCACTTCTGGGTAAACTTAGAGTCGTTGTTTAATTGAAAATTTTGGTTTTAATAAATTTTGTTGCCGCGTTTTATTTTCGAAGAATATCCTCAGCACTGCAAGTATGTCACAACGAACTCTATCCTAAATTTATTTAACTCTACTCGCAAAACCTGCTTGTTTATTATTCCGCCTGACGGCGGAATTATTAGAATCACAACGTTGCATGAAAAGCGTGCAAGGCGTTTGTGTACGTACTATATTGCTATATGTTTTACACCTGTGCTGGTTTACAGAAGTGAGAGCATTTCAACCGTGGGGGGCAGAAACGCCACGAACACAGTATTTTCGGCTAAATTACATCACAATCATGCTAATTTGCATTTTGCAACGGCTAGCAAAAACTAAAACGTTTACATTATACAAAATTAATTTTCAGCCCCGCAGCTGACTTTGCATCTTGTAATTTTGTCCCACGTGTCCCCCCTTGGCTGCAAAGTTTGTTTTGTCTAGCAGCGTCTGATTGGCTGTTGGCGTTTCGCCACAGCCAATCAGCGTCTCTTATATAATCAATAACAATGACACAAGAAACATTTGTAATAGCTATAAGAATATAAAATTCAGTGACGTTTTCCATTGTACACAATTTATAGAGCATGCTAACACTAAACAATTTTGTTTTAATTCGAAGCACAAACTTAACAAGCTCCTCTGCTGAGTGAGAAGTGTACGTCTTGATTGAGTACTGAGCATGACCTTGGAGTGTCCATATTCCGCAGGAAATATTGAACGCGGCCATTACCGCGGATTAGAGCAAAGTTTTGGCAAAGAGTGCAGCGTGAAAAAAATGAATGTCAATTTTAGACGAAAGGCTAGCTCTTGTTTCTGTTTAGTTCTGTTTGTCTACAGTGGCCAGTGCGTATGTACCTATGTAATGCACTGAAATCGCAAAAGTATAAGAAATGTAGTTAATGACTACAGTTCATTAAAAATATTATGTTAGATGCCGATTGGCCAGTTTAACTAATCAGTCGCGTCACAGTATTTACGTTTCATTTGACACTGCTTTACATCATCCTCTACTCAACGGCCAGGTTAGCTCAGTTGGTAGAGCGTCCGACTCTTAATCGGAAGGTTGGTGGTTCTAACCCACTCCGGCAGTCACTTTTTGAAAATTCATCATACCGCTCTTCTGCACTGCAGGCAAACAGGCACTACAGAATACGGTAGGTGATCGACCTACCTGCCCTTCCAGTGTTAATTTACACTGGAAATTCGACCTACCCAAAAATACATAGGATTCAGAGAATCTGAATATAGTATATACGCGGCCCTTGAGGGGGCCGCGTAAAAAATTTAATCAGGTCGACTTTTGCAACTGTGGCTTTTACTTAGGGCCTTTTCATAAATTATATTAACTGGATTAGATTAACTAGATTAACTTCAGTAACTAAGGATTAGTTTGATGAAAGTTTATGAAACTTTGCATAATAACTAAACTATGTCATTTCCAACTGTTTGCAAAATTTTATACATTTACGTTAATCCTATGTTGAGTTATGAAGTTAATCTAGTTAATCTAATCCAGTTAATATAATTTGTGAAAAGGCCCTTAGCGATATTTGTATTGACTGATAACTGATGAGGTGGCGCAGTAGTCAGTGTAGGTATTCGCCTGGTAAACTTCAACTAATAAGTTCGATACCGAGTCCGACAATTCCCTTAGTGTCGAGAATTTTTTGTTTTGGGTACTTTTTGCAACGACTTACCATTGTAAACTCACCGGGACGGAATCTTACTCCTTTTAGGAGTCTACTTGTTATTTTTACAGTTACAATTTCAAACTAATTTTCACTTGGAGAAGACTTTTAGAAAAAACTTAACATAAAGTAACCAACCTATAGATTAACGGACAAACCTAATATCAAAAGCGGAATAGACAACATGTACAATAAGTTTTACCAACTAACAATCAGCGATCCACAAAATACTGTCAGTTTATTGTTTAAGGCACACATCGCAATTGCCAGCAGAACGAAATTTATGCCACATGTGGCGGGTGTGAGAAGAAGTGTACGGAAATTAGTACTGGTCGGCGCCGGCCCTGTCGCCGCATGTGCCACGTGGGCTGCCAGTGCCTGCGCGGGATGGCTCGAAACGAGCTCGGCCTCTGCGTGCCACAAGAACAGTGCCTGATGGAACGTTGAAATTTTATTAAAATTAAATTTGAAAAAATGAAACTATAAAAAAGACTCAGTCCAATTTTTTTCCAAGTGGTCGTTTCGAAAGCTGTACATAAAGTTGTATGAGACCGGTTACATAAGCCTTACTCATAATCACAAACTCCTACGAAAGTCTACCAAACCACCAGAAAGTCTTACAATATATCGTTATATATTTTCCGAATTCCGACTTTTTTTCAGAAGCTTTACATAAGTTATAAGTCAGATATTCTTTTGTGTGTAAACTACGTTGAGCAACCTTGACAGAAAGAAATTAGCTAGTTAATAGTATTATTGTAACCAAGAGTACATTATAGCGTCTCATTCTGTATAGAGTGAGACGCTATTATTACTGGCGGTCCCAGACTTCGATTTCTGGGGGGGGGCGGAGGTCTGAAGAAATTTTTTACTTTTTATAATAGCGTTTTTCAGCTTTACGCTAATTTGTTATAGCCGCAGCCATAAGGGCAATGAATTGAGTCTGTTTGTGATAAAAACCAGTGGTGCACCCAGGAAAAAATGGAGCATTTTTCAATTTTTAGGTTGAATTTGTTCAACTGGAGACGTATCTGAAATAAAACAAAGAAAATAAAAAAAGAAAATAAAACACATGATGGGAACGTGACATCAGACAGAAGACAGTGTATTACACAACTAAATGCAGCATAATATACTCGTGTAGACATGCAAATGCAGCATAATGTACATGTACTCATGTGTACATGCATAGGTTTTGATGAAAGATAATAGCAAGAAATAATAAGCCACAGAGTTGCAGGGGTCTGGGGGCGGCAGCCCCCAGGAAAAAAAATGGGGGAATTTTTGCTTTTTTTTTGATTTTTTTTGTGTTGCATACAAGTATAGCTAGCTATGTTGCATAAAAGTATAGCTAGCTATATTGCTTTAAAGTATAGCTAGCTAGCTATGTTGCATAGAAGTATAGCTAGCTATGTTGCATTTTTTAATTTGGTCAATTAGGGACGCATCAGAAAAATTTTCCGGCCGGACCATAAAAACCAAAGGGGGGACCCTTGTGTGAAATTTCAGTCGGGAGAAATTTCGGGGGCCCCCCCCCCCCCCGCCCTCACCCCTGGGTCCGCCCATGGCTATTATGTACTCTTGTTGTAACGTGTCAGCGCCAATTACTATAAGAGCAGGTTGCTGAAATTTTAAGAAGTGAAGTCTGATAACTTTATTTTAATTTATCGAACATTGTGCATATCGGTCCCCTAGAACAACAACCGTGCGCTTGCCATAGTTGAAGGCTAGCAATAGAGTACAACATTTGTTGTATCTTATTTGATGCACACAAAGTTGACTGCTGGCGGTGCAACCCAAAATCTTAATGAGGTCACAAAGAAAATACTACTTTTGCGTTATTAGTCTTAACATCATTTTTAAAATTTGATAATCAGGGGCCCATCGATGTACAGGATTAGAGTGTTTGGTGATTGATTGTTTAGTCCGATATGCCATTTCTAAATCGCGCACTGAAATATGTAAGTTCAGTTCGTTTAATCCGGTAAAGTCATTGGCCCCAGTACAACTTCGAGAATATCTGCTAAGTTTGTTTTAAAAACAAATACAAATTTTCTGTTGATTTTGCTATTTTTGTTGTCTTTTCATTTACGGACGATTTTTGGTGTGGTCTTCGACAAAAGTCATGCTATCCAAATAAGCCCAGTTGGACTTTTCAGGGGGCCCGGGGTCACCACTGCGCTTACGGAGTGAGCGCATGAAGTAGTTATACCCACTTCACGCTGATTGGCTAAGCACTAAAGCACTGCCAAAAATGTTTGACAGTGCGAAACATTCAAAAGCACTTCCAAAAGCACTAAAGCACTTCCAAAAACACGAAGCACTAAAGCACGAAGTATGAATCGGGAAAGTACATTTTCAAAAGCACAAAGCACCAAAGCACTAAAGCACGAAGTATGAACCGAAAAAGCGCAAACTCAAAAGCACTAAAGTTCTAAAGCACAAAAGCACGAAGTATGAACCGAGGAAGGACAAGTCAAAAGCACAAAACACTGAAGCACAAAAGCCCGAACTATGAACCGAGAAAGCACGAAGCACGAAGCACTAAAGCACCAAAGCACTAAAACACCAAAGCACTAAAGCACGAAGTATGAACCGAGGAAGGACAAGTCAAATGCACAAAGCACTGAAGCACAAAAGCCCGAACTATGAACCGAGAAAGCACGAAGCACGAAGCACTAAAGCACCAAAGCACTAAAACACCAAAGCACTAAAGCACGAAGTATGAACCGGGCTTGATGTGCCAAATGGCAGCTGTGCGAATTAAAGTGTTAACACTTAACATAATCATACATTGGACAGTTTCTGTTTCATTATTTGTTACATAGCTTGGGTAAAGGTACGGGTAGAAATAGCAACAATATGAAAACAAACAGTTAAAAAACCAAAGAAAACCTGAAAACCCAAACGTGTAAGATAAAACACCTTTAAGAAAAACATCAACCAAGAAGTATGACTATAACGCTAATAAAGTCAATTATTGTTTAGTTAGTGTGCACTGTGCGCATGCAATTCCAAGTAACACGTATTAATATTTGCCATGGGCAATAAGTAATGTGCACAAGATTATAAACGATGTCAGAACAGAGCCCAGAACCCAATTTTTTATCTACTTAGGTAAAATGTTATGGCTTAGCTTATAATTTAATATCCACTTTTATATTCTATATGCAATTAGCATTCATATTGTATGTTTGTATATGCTACGACTTTTGCTAAGTATCTTCGTTTTTACGATAAATTGTTTATTGTTGAAATCTTTGGTCAAAAAACATTGTACCAAACTTATAAAACACCTTTAAGTATCATATTCAGAATGAGAAAAACGAGAAGAATTTTGAAAATATTTTGCGTTTAAGGTGGTAGTAACGTTTTCGCAGCTTTTTTCAAAGTTCTATTTTGTAGCGATTACTAAATCAATTTACACGCGGTCTTTTGCATATTATTAACCCACTTCTTTTTTTACAAAATTACAATTTTTCAACAGTCGATGTTACTCATAGTGTACACGCTAACTATTTTGGTGAAGCTTATCAGCTCAAATTTTTGCATTTTTTCTCGTATTTCGTTATTTCGTCACTGTGGTAAAAATATTCCGCATACAGTAAAACTATTTATACCAAAGGCACGTTGATGTGTTATGAAAGTGCTGGTATGTTTAACTAAACGTAATAATTTAGCATAGTTTTACAATGAGCAAAAGTTCGGCTCAAATTTTGCTAAAAAGTCAAGAAATGGCAGTTTTTATGGCTTTGGTAGGCTGTAACTAAAAAAATAATCAACCTTTTCGCTCAATTCGAAAAAGGTATAGGGCAAATTTGTTTGGCTACTGTCAAGTATGCTTTCTTTGCATTCTTATGAACTGAACAGGGTATTTGTTACTTCAACTGAAATCACTCATTGTGCTCAGAAATGACGGATTATTTAAAATTTTTTAATTTAGTTAAATAGGGCCTCATTGGGGCCAGCTAATATTACATTAAGCACAGTTTGTCCGTACCCGTTGAAAAAATGGCGGATAAAAGATTAAAAAATGACGTTTCAGGAGACTGAAGAAAATTTGCAATTTTTGAAGGGGTTTATTAACACTGCCAATGCTCTTGGCTGCTGTGACATAGACTAACCAAATTTTGCGGGTGTAATGAATGCATAAGGGACTATATGTATATAAATTATGGTGCCAAGTGATTATTGGTATTTTGTGATATTGGCATGAGAAGTCAGAATTGAGGTAAAAAAACTTCAAAGTTACAGATCGCCTAGAACGACTAACAGAAATATGTCATATTTTAGCTAAAAATATTCTTAAAATAAAATGGGTTAGACCTTTTTTGAATGGCGTTTTTGAGCAGTGTGAGAGCCACAAAAATTTGCATACAATTTTGTAAGTCCTCAAAAAATACACAAAAAATCCAGTTTTTGGGCTATAAATTAGCCGTAAAAGTTTGAATCAATGTCAAAATTCGCTGAAATATTGCTATTTGCATTCGCAATGTTCGTGCTAAATTTGATTATGTTCGATCAAGCAACTTTTGAATTATTGCAAAAACTTCGAAAACGTAACTACCACCTTAAGACCACCTACAAACAAAAATTTTTATGGGTCACTTTCCGCAGCTCGTGCTCATGATGTATTTTCCAGTTATCTGTTTTGCTGCAGCCAGTGTTATAGGACTAGGCAAATCAGTTTATAACAAAATATTTGCAAGACGGAGACAAATGATTATAACACCCTTATTGGTTCAAAGCTGATATAAAAATATTATATGAAAACGAAACGGTAAAACCTAGGAGCAAAAATATTTCTTCTCAAATTTATAAATTTTCATGTCATGCAGTCTTGGTTTCTCGCGCTATCTTGTCTGGTTTTAGCTGGGCAGTGTTATCGTAACACACAACCTTCTAGAGTTCGAGGTAAGATAGTTTGCCTTACAAACCCAACAACCGGGGGGAGGGGGGGTGGGCGCCTACTGAATCTTCTTACCCTTCTAGGGCTATCGCGCCAACCCTGAATCTTTCTAAGGTTTCAGTTTACGTATCCAATAGGAGTGAAGAATGGAAAGTATTTTGCTTGGCATTTATGTCAATTTATGTCGCAGCTTCTTGTAAGCCCTTGTTTTCAGATTATGGACTCTCAGATTATGAATTTGTTCCTAATGTAGCTTACACACATCTAAAACAATATGCATAATTTAAATATGATCGAATGAAGTAAGATGCTTACTAAGTACATATACATATACTTCGATCGGTGTTAAACGATCAGTGTTATCTCACAGAACCTTTTTATCAAGCACATACACTTTACAACAATAATAATAATAAGAAAATACAGTTGAAACAAACCCAGAACGGGCTCTAAGTTCGCGCGAATAGGGTGAGGAAAACAGTGTCTGCCCTACGAAGATCTTATTCCTATTCTCAACAGGTATACCTAGTCCACCTACTTTGACGAGCTCACACGAATTGCATATTCTCGTCAATAAAGTCTTGTACCAATGCTTTTACAAGCTCAGCCTAAGTATTTTTGCGCTTTAGACAGACAGTAACCTATTCTACCCAAGGAGCCGCCCGACAAGGGCATTTTTCCTTACTAGTCCACTCTCTTTTTCCGCTATAGTGGAAACGAAGCACAGAGCATAGATCATCAGATCTATCACTACATATAGCTATGACGGCTTCACTGCCTGAAGTGGACCAATGTAGTATGTAAGTAAGTGTACATGTGTACATGTATATACAATATACATGTATATATACCTATGTAAAATTTGACCCCCTGGATTCCCGTTCGGGGGGTGTTAGAATCCAAGGAGGTTCTAGACAAAAACAAACCACGGATTCGTTCAGGGACATCAAAATTCAAGTTTCGAAAGTTTCACCCCTTAGACACCTGTCGGCGGGGGGGTACCTTGAGGGAGGTGGTGGGTCAACAAGGTGGTGGGTCGCAAGGGAGTCAACGAGCTGCATAGACAGAAATAGACCTCAGATTCGTGTTCAGGGAGTCAAATTACACCTATAAACATCAAAATCCGAATTTTCAATACTTGACCCCTTGGATCCGTTGTGAGGGGGTACCCTAGGAGGGGGTCGTAGGAGAGTTTACGAGAGTCACAGACAAAAATGAACCTCGGATTCGTGTTCAGGGGGTCAAATTACCCCCATGGACATCAAAATTTCAAAATCGAAAAAGTTGACCTATTTTGACCCCCTAGATGGCACCCTGGAGTACTGTTATTTAGCTAGAATTCTAGTTAATAGTTAAATCATTTAACTAGCCAAAATTGATTAGTTAATAGCTAATAGTTAATAGTTAATTTCGTCTAGTTAAAATTCTAGTCAAGTTAAAAGATTTAAATGTTTTAACTAGGAATTCAACTAGCCATTTTAACTAGAATTTAACTAGCTGGCAGACTCAGCTGTGTCTGTGTGCGTGTATGCTTGTAATATCGTGTTTGACAACGTCATGGATGTACTTTTGTTGCAAATATTTTTTATGGGCGCGATGGCCGCCGTTTTGTCATTATTACGATTTACGATTGTTGTTCTTCGTGGCGCACCGTAGCGCCTGGCCGGCTGGTAAGTTAAAAGCCTTTTTAGGTCCGGCCGGAAAGTTATAAGGGAAAAGGATCGTTGGTGCTTACTCCTTTGGCTCTGGCAATAGATTTACATAAATAGTGTTGATCGCGTCGGTTCCTCATTTCAACTTTTCAAATTCAAATTAGTTTCTTAGTTTCTGACAGTCTGCAGACACATTATTAACTGACAGTTTGGCGGAACTCACAGACTGTGGGTATGCAGAACAACCCCTGCAAAAAAGTGGAGCTGCGGAACGGAATCGAACCGCCGACATTCTGATCCGAAATCAGATGCTCAATAGAATCACGCAGCACTACCAACTGAGCCAACCGGACTGACGAATAGGTTTGATTAAACATTGACTTTCAGCGTACGAATCAAACAGTCGTATAAAGGTGCCTAAGAATTTACTAGCAAGAAATGTCTTACAATAGTACAATAATTACTTGAAGTTGAAACAACTAATTTTTTTTGTTCCTTCTAGAGAAGGAACTATTGTTTGGAAATTAACTGCTCATAGCGTTTAACGCTACTGAGCAGGCTGCATAGCCTGTATGTTTTACGTGTATTGTCAGCTTGGGAGCTGCCTGCTGATTTTTGTCTGCGTATAGGCAGAAAAGTCAATAATCGATGTACACTGCTGTAACAATGTACTTTTTCAGAATAGGCACCGGTATGTTTCACCAGAAGTATATAAGAGCCGTTAGAAAACACTGTTTATCGCTCTTTAGAGCTGATTTGCTCAGCTCAGATCAAAGTGTAACTTTTGAGCCGAATGGCTCAATGCAGCTGGATGCTTAACATCCTTCAGCATGTTTTGTACGTACTACGTAGTTAGATTAAGTAAGAATAAGCTAGTTGTGAAGCAGAGTAAGATACTAAGTGTAGCTTACGGTAAGTATGGAATAGTCTATAGAGAACCAATTTATTTGAATCTGAAAGGTAGACACCGGGGAAGGAACCTTGCCCCTTTTGGGGCCTACTTGTTAATATTGTTTAGATAAAAAGAAAAATTATTTTTATAGAAAGCACATAGAAAGACGTAAAATTCTCCCTTTCGCACAAAAGCTGACACTGGAATCGTGTTCAGGGAGCGAAATTGCCCTCGAGATATAAAATGTATCAGTTTCCAAAAATCTATTTTCATGTGAGTATTTTTTAAGGTGGTAGTTACGTTTTCGACAATTTTATAAGTTGTTATAACTTTTTATTGACCCAATGAACTTACTACCTGTCTTTCGCACCTTAAAGAACTTGACTAACACTACGCCTATGTACAATAAATAGCTTAAATCTGTACCAAGCTAGCCAGCAGACCGTGTCAAAGTAGTCAAATTTCTTGAATTTTTGCATTTCTCATGTTTTGCTTGTAAAATTGACAGTTAATTACCTACTAATTTTATTCTTTACACCAACATTGCCAATATTAGGGTAAATCTTACCGCTAAGTTTGATGTATTTATGTGACGCAGGAAAGAAGTTACGCATCTTCAAATTTGAATTTTTTCAAGTTTTGGAAAAAATACAAATATTT
The DNA here is from genome assembly GCA_030248245.1 of Trissonchulus sp. WLG1_4. NCBI lineage: Eukaryota > Metazoa > Nematoda > Enoplea > Enoplida > Ironidae > Trissonchulus > Trissonchulus sp. WLG1_4. The sequence continues at coordinate 11,841 of JASANF010001520.1, read as the reverse complement.
GAATCTAATTATTTCACACACGTAAGGATAAGTTTTGGTATATGAATTGAAGATTTTTGACATGCTCGTGTGTCATTATTTTGTTCTTTCAATAAACGGTCGTTTTGACTAGCTACTACTTTGGCTTAGCAAAAAAAATTTACTGAAAATTGCAGTAACTGGCTGAAAAATAATTTTTGCGAAAATGAAAAATGACTAATTCAAGCTAGTTTAGCAAGCATTCATCCCATTATAGTTTATAGGTTTCTAAACTAATACACGTACTGTTATTCTTGATTAAAAATTGATGGTAAATTACTCCTGCAGAACTGTCGAAAACGTTACTACCACCTTAAGTGCATTAAAATGCCTCCAAGAGAAACGTGCGCCAAAATAAACCCCAAATTCGTACACAGTACATTAAATTTACCCTCAAATTAAGTTTTTGCCTCAAAAAATGACTGGGGTGCCTCTGGATTATTTTGTAGGTTGTACGAAATGTGGGTCTCCTCCCACATTGATGATATACACTGACTTATGGGGGCTTTTATTTTTGCTGGAGGATCAACCACCTCGTTTGAGACTTATGGATTGATTCGCGCGGGGTCTTTCCCACAGCTGAGGCTATTGCCTTCATTCGTGTACCAGCAATACTTCACAATAATGCCGATTTGAGAACCTAGTTAAATGCCTAGTTTTATTCAATTTAAACGCTAGTTAATAGTTTAAAAAAAATAAAATGGCTAGTTAAATGTTAAAATAAATAATTGGCTAGCTAATAGTTAAGTTAAAATAAATAAGCCGGTAGTTAATAGCTAATAGTTAAATTAAATAAAAAATGGCTAGCTAAATAACAGTACCTAGGAGTCATGGGTGTCCAGAGTGGGTTAGGCAAAAATAAATCCAAGATTCGTGTTCAGGACACCAAACTACCCCTAGAGAGAATTTTTGAGAATAAACTTGAAAAAAAATCTTTGACCCCAAAAGTGCAAAAGGGTCCCGAGTCCCCTTTGGGAACACCCTGGGGGGGCAATTGGTGGGGCAATGGGTATTAATATATGTTCGCAAGTTCACAATTCATATTACACGAAAAAACTTGAACTATCATGAAAAACAAACAGCAAACATAATTATTCTACTGTGAAGTTACGTACGCGCATACATGACTTAGAGCCAACAGGGGGGGTACCGTCTAGCGGACTATTCAACATCTGAGCAAGAAAGTGATAATATCAGTCAATGCATAGCGTATGGGTTTCTATTCGTATACAAAACGATAAATCTCCAGCTATAACCATGATAGCTCCACTGCCCGTAGCGAACCTACCCCCGTATTACACGTGGCGGGGAGTATGGGCATGCCCTGAGGCTTATAGGCCGAAATTCAAAAAAAGCCCATGTTAGTTTCTGTTCCACTACTACCTCACATGCAAACGATCATGACTGTCCGTTTTGCGCAACTTCTCAAAAAGTGTGCTAAACTTTTTCGTACTTAGTCATTTTTTGGACCCCAAAAAAGGGGTTTCCCCCTCCCAGCACAGCCTCTCACGGAAACACCCGAGCAAAACCATTTTTTCTGTGTCTATTGCAGGCTATACGAAATGTGAAAAACCAAAAAAGGTGTCGCTCGGATGAACTACCGGCGAGAAAAGTTCTGGGAAAAAAAAGAGCGAAAGTCCGTGAATTTTGGGGGGTCCCAGGAGGTATGTCAGAAAATACTTGACTGATCCGGCTGAAATTTTGCCAGCATTTAGGTATTGCCAAGGGGTTTCCACACACAAACTTTCGTGTAAAAAGCTCTTCTATATTTTAAGCTACAAAAAGTTCAAATTCTCAAAATCCGCAATAGTGCTAAATTTTCCTATTCTAGGGTTGGGCGCTATCGCGCCAACCCTGAATCTTTCTAAGGTTTCAGTTTGCGTAACCACTAGGAGCGAAGAATGGAAAGTCATGTTGGGTAATTGCCTACAATTTTGACTAATAGGAGCGAAGGATGGAAAGTCCTACAAACCCAAAAACTGTGGGGAGGGGAGTGGGCGCCTACTGAATATTTTAACCCTTCTAGGCTTTCATTTTGTATAAAATTAAAGTTTGAAAATGATAATTTTAAAATATTTATTTTTAATTGAGGGATCGTATAAGTAGTAAAAAGTACAAAAATTATCAGTAATTTAGCCTATAGCATAAAATAGCGCCTAAATAGCGCAAATAGCACCCTCACGTGGTATAAGCGCTATTTTTAAGCCCATGAAAAAAATAGCGCTTATAGCACTTTGATGCGCTATCGTTTTGCAATATGCGCTATTTTTGTATATCATCGACCAGAAGACAGACCAAAATTTAAAAATAATTTTAAATTTATTTTTTATTGAGGGATTGTATTCGTACTAAAAAGTACAAAAGTTTTCATTAAAATAGTTGATAGCACAAAATAGCGCCTAAATAGCGCAAATAGCACCCTCAGGTGCTATAAGCGCTATTTTTTAAGCCTATGAAAAAAATAGCGCTTATAGCACTTTGATGCGCTATCGTTTTGCTATATGCGCTATTTTTTAATATCGTCCATCAAACCTGTCGTAGCGTGTATAGCGCAAATAGCGGGGGGGGTGGGGGGGCGTTTGTGAGCTGGACACTATAATAGCGCAAATGGCGCAAATAGCGGGGGGGGGGGGGTGGGGGGGGGCGCTTTTGAGCTGGACACTATAATAGCGCAAATAGAGCAAACAGCGGCTAGAGGTGGGGTGGGGGTAAAATCTCGTGCTCGTGCACGCTTACACGCGACATCTACCCAACAATGGGATTAATTTGAATCTTCAACATTTTCTACTTTTAAGTAAAATCAATGCTTTTATCGATTACAAGTCCTATGCACAGATGTACATGGGAGGGTCTGGGGGGGGCAAGCCCGCGAGATTTTAACACGCGACATCTACCTTTAAATCCAATAATGGTAAATAGCACTTTTTCAGAGGACCAAACTATAGGCTTATTATCGAAAACGGTATAATTTTGAATGTTTATTCAGCTCTCTTAGCATATTCGTCATGTTGCTTCTAGAGTAATAACAACTAGACAACAAGACAAATTGAAGCAGCGTGGTCGAGTGGTCAAAGGCGCTGGTGTACACTGTACAGGAATGTTTATTATGTGGGATCGACCCCCACAGTTTTTTATATTTTTGTCCTTTACTGTTGTCTGCACAATCTATTCTGAATGGCAATTTTTGTCAGTCAAGGGCACAGTGTAGTGTGTACTAAAATCACAAATACAAGTACCGACCAGAATTACTTGCTACAGACTCCGGAGTCAATGCGGAGTCGGATTCAATTGATTCCGGAGTCACAGATTAGTGACTCCGTGACTTTTGTTAATCAAGTGATTCCGACTCCGGAGTCATTGTCATGGACGCAAAGCACCATGAAGATGAATACAAAAACCGACAGTATACTAACTTTCTATCTCAGCAAAAAACTATATACAATTTTTACATTTTGCAAGATAGTCAAGAGATTTAAAAACTCAGTATAAATGAGCTGTTTTTATACAACTGATAAATTAAAAGTTCTTTTTATAAACTTGTGGCCTAAAGTTCCTGATAATTTCTGGTGTCAGGAGTGAGCAAAGAAGAAGAACCCTTGGAATAAGAAGAAGCAAAACGTCATCATGGCTAGTGCAACTGAAGACCGAGGAGTGAAGCCTCTCAAGGGGACCATGGACAGATCCTGCCGATCCCTACAAAGAAGCTATGATGATGCCAAAACAAAGTTAGTAGCAGTAGAAAGAGAGACTTTCTTCGACCAAGATTTCATCAATCTGTCGACCAGCCTAGAATTTTTAAAGAGCCAAGCCACGTCATTTGAGTCAAACCTGTCCCGGTTTGAACAAAAAGCTGCAGACGATGACGACACTACATACCAAAATGATCAAGACAGATGGAGCGATTTGCTTTATGACAGCCAAGCTTTGATCAACCAAGCAGAGATGTTCATCAAAAGAAATTCAGAAGCAGTGCCGATCACAAATAGCACAGGAAGTTCAGACGGTTTGGCAGAGCATTTTGAACGGTTGCTTACAGTGTTAGAAAGACAGCAAGGTCCACCAACACCGGTCAACACCGCTTCCGAAGGTAACACTACCTACAGTGGTCAAATGTTTGCTAAGCTTCCTAAGCTGCAGATGCCAAATTTTGATGGTGACATTTTACGATGGAAACCCTTCTGGGACCGTTTTGATGCATCTGTCAATCAGAACAGAAGATTAGCTGATGTTGACAAGCTGAACTACCTGCTGGCGTGCGTAGACGGGGAACCAAAGAAGATAATCGAAGGGCTGACCGTCACAAATGCCAATTATGCTGTTGCCCTGTCGCTACTGAAGTCAAAGTATGAAGACGTCAAGTTGGTCGTACAGATGTGTTACAGAAAGCTGAATGAACTTCCGACGGTAAGGAACGACGTTGACTCACTGAGAAAGTTTGCTGCTGAAGTTGAAAGTCACATGGGGAGCCTAGAAGCTTTGGGTCAAGATACCAATGATGACAACTTTACCTCCATCCTATTTTCAAAGTTACCAGCTGCCGTTTTGATGCAACTAGAGATGCTGAAAGACGATTCAACAGAATGGACGACAAAATTGGTCCGTGAAAAGCTATCAACGTATGTCAACAGAGCAGAACGCGTGATGAAGATTTCAAGCGACTTGTCCAAGCATTCCCTCCAAGAAACCTCAGCCGACACCCTGTTTGCATCAGAAAAGCATTCAAAGAGCAACAGGCAGAAACAAAGAAACGGTGATTACAACAGATTCGAAGGCAAAGTGAGTCAAGACGGACGATCAGGAAAAAGGGATGTCAAGGGACAAGCTGAACGATTTTGCGCCTACTGCAAAGGAGAACACTGGCCTGATCAATGCCCGAAGTTCAAGACCTCCAAAGAAAGATTCAACGCTCTCAAGGGAAAATGCAGCAATTGTCTGAAAGACGGACACAAGAAAGCGATGTGCAAAAGTGAGAAGCCCTGCTTTTACTGCAAACAAGTCAAGAATCATCATTCATCATTGTGCTTCACAAAGTTTTGCGTCAAGGGGCAACGGAAGGGGGAACATTTCAACGTTGCCTTTGAAGATAGCAAAGAAACCAGCCAATCGGAGGATCAAGCAACGGATGTCGAAAGTGAAGCAGCAATGCTGGCATCGGGAGAAGAAGTCCTGCTGCAAACAGCCAAGATCCCTGTCCAAAGATCGGATGGTAAAGGTGATGTTATCACTGCGAGAACCTTGTTTGATCCAGGCGCCAACAGAACCTATTGTTCTGAGCATCTGGCCAAGAAACTGGGATTGAAGGTAACAAGAGGTCCGTTGCTAGTAGTCAACCGATTTGGCACCGCGAATCCTGTGACCGTAGAAACTAAGTCATCCAAGATCAAAGTAAGATGTTTGGATGGAAAAAAAGTTGAAATTGAGGTGTCCGTGATACCAAAAATCACTGGAAACCTAGTGAGGTCAAAAGTAGAATCTAAGAGTCTAGAGAGGCTAAGCTGTAGAGTGACGTTGGCTGACGAGTTACCTAGTCACGCAGAAAGTGGTCCTATCGATTTTCTCATCGGAAATGACTATTATCTAGATTTTGTCACCGGTGAGAAAATTGAAGTTAGCAAAGGTCTTTATCTCTTGGGCTCTGAATTCGGATATATACTATCCGGACGTTTTCCAGTTGCAAGCAAGAATCACAGTGATGTCACAATGCTGATCATCGAAAGCCCATTGGAAAGACAGATTGCCAGAAGTGGTAACCTCTTACTGTCAACCACGTGCGAAGCAGCCAATGAGCCGATTTTGAACAAGCTACAGCTGTCGGATTTCTGGTCTTTGGAAGCCATTGGAATAAATGATGAAGCGCAAAAGAACGACGAAGTGGAAGCTATTGCTGATTTCAATAGCAATGTCCGTTTCGACAACGGAAGATATGCCGTGTCGCTGCCATTCAATGAGAAAAAGGAACAACTAGAATCTCATTATGAACTCAGCGCCGGAAGACTGAAGTCCTTGATGAAACGGCTAAATCAAATTCCGGAGCTCCGCAGCCAGTACGCAAAGATAATTGAAGATCAAGAAGCAAAGGGAATAGTAGAAAAAGTTTCAGACGAATTTATACCAGCACGAAATAACTGCCACTACATTCCTCACCACGCTGTTGTCACACCGCAGAAGGAAACAACAAAAGTTCGAATTGTGTACGACGGATCTGCTAAATTGAAAGAAGGTAGCCCAAGTCTGAATGAATGTTTGCGTCAAGGACCAACACTGCTGAAAGATCTTGGTGGCCTCCTCCTACGCTTCAGACTAAAACCAATTGCGCTTGTATCAGATATTGAAAAAGCATTCCTGCAGATCGAAATTATACCTGAACACAGAGATATGGTCAAGTTCCTGTGGTTGAAAAATGTTAGTGAAGAAGTGACCCAGGACAATATCCAGGTCTATCGCTTTAGCCGGGTATTGTTTGGCCTAAACTGTAGTCCAGCGCTGTTGGCCCAAACCGTACAACACCATTTGGATAAAGTCAATACTCCTGCGGCGCAACAAATAGCTAGAGATATCTACGTAGACAACGTTCTCACGGGAGTCAACACCGTCACAGATGCACGCGCATTTTATAGGGAAGCCAAAAAGATCTTTGGCGATGCTTCCATGAATCTCAGGGAATGGATGTCCAACTCTGAAGAGTTCATGGACTGCGTTAAACCAGAAGATCGAGCAAAGGGTCAAGTTATTAAAGTGCTAGGAGTCAAATGGGATGTAAAGATGGACAGCTTAAGGGTCGGTGGTCCGAAAAATTCTACAAGCGGATCAGTATTGACAAAAAGACAGTTGCTCTCCGAAATTTCAAGCATATTTGATCCACTTGGTTGGTTTGCTCCATGCACGATTCAAGCAAAGGTCCTGTTGCAACGTTTAATTGAGACAAAGCCAAAGTGGGACACGGAAGTAACGAAAGAAGTTGAAGAAGCATGGTCAATCCAAAGACTTAAAGTGTCTGAAATATCAAGCATCCAAATTCCCCGGTATGTGCCAGTTGGATCGAAGTCAAGTTTAGTTGTATTCGGGGATGCTTCCAACATAAGTTATGCTGCCGCAGTCTATTTGAGAACAGAAGTCGATCAAGAAGTAGAAGTCAGTCTAGTTATGGCCAAGAGCAGACTGAATCCAATAAAGAAGTTGACGATACCAAGATTGGAACTGATGGCAGCGTTGTTGAGCACAAGACTCATCACTTATGTGGCAAAACATCTCCAAGTAAAAATCGACGAAATGTGTTTGTTTTCTGATTCGCAATGTGTCCTATCTTGGATGAAATCAGAGAAGCCATTAGATACTTTTACTAGAAACAGAGTCAAGGAAATTCAAGAAAAAGCCCCAAATATGATTTGCCGTTATGTTCCAACCGATCAAAACCCTGCCGATTGGGCAACAAGAGGGAAATTGGCCACAGAATTAGATGATTTTTGGTTTAAAGGACCAAAATGGTTGAAACTAAAGCCCGAGAATTGGCCAAGATCAGAAGTAGATCCATTTTGTCCGAAACTGGCTCAGGCAAAAATGAAAACGGCGCACGAAGCAAGCCTAGCGTCTTCGGCAGTACTACTATCACCATTCGACATTGTTCCGCAAAACTACTCACAGCTGCAAGGGTTGTTGAGAGTGACCGCTTGGTGCCTGCGATTTTGGGAAAATACAAAGAAAAAGTTAAAGGGTGAAAATACGACGTGTGCAGATACCTTAACAGCGGAAGAAATAATAAAGGCTAAAACACTATGGATCCAGTACGTTCAAAAGACAACCTACAGCGAGGTTATAGCAGCCATCAAGAAGGGCAAAAGAAACGAAATGAGTCACATGGGCCTATTTCTAGACAAAGGAATCATACGCGGAACATTCCGTATGTGTAATGTGGATAAGCCTTTCAACCTAAAGTTTCCAATTCTGCTTCCAACAAAACAATGGATAACAAAATTACTAGTTAAAAATGTTCACCAGTCGACCGGTCACACGTCGGTACCTCATACCTTGAACGAGTTAAGAAAAGAGTACTGGATTCCACGGGGTCGAGCCTTAGTAAAATCTGTGGTGGAAAACTGTGTCGTCTGCAGAAAAGCTGTAGGTAAAGCATACCAACTACCGCAAATGCCCGAATTACCGAAATCTAGAGTAACTCAGAAAGCTCCATTTGAAGCAACTGGAGTGGATTATTTTGGACCAGTCAAGCTAAAGGGGAAATACGCCACAGATAAGGCTTGGATTTGTCTGTTCACTTGCTTAGTTACGAGAGCGGTTCATTTGGAGCTGGTGGATGATCTATCGGCTGTAAGCTTTACACTGGCCTTTCGACGATTTGTAAGCAGACGGGGGAAGCCGAAGACAATGGTCTCCGATAATGGACCACAATTCAAACTAGCAGCCCAGGTACTAAAGGATGCCTGGGGTACAATAATTCAGTCAAAAACCGTGTCGGACTTTAGCGCCAACAACGGAATTCGATGGAGTTTCATCACTGAGTATGCGCCATATATGGGGGGAGTCTACGAAAGAATGGTGGGCATAGTGAAAAATTGCCTCAGAAAAACCATCTGCAAGGCTCTTCTAACGGCGTTCCAGTTTCAAACCCTCCTTTGCGAATGCGAAGCTACGATCAATTCCCGACCACTCACTTATGTGTCAACAGAAAAGGATGAAAACGTAGTGATTACACCCGCCCATTTTCTGGGTCCAGTTGGACCAACAGTTATTCCGGATCTTAAAGATGAAAACCTTGACATGTGCCAGTACAAGCTCACCGGTCAGGACCTAATAGAGAACTGGCTGAAGGGTCAGAAGTTGCTGACAGAGTTTTGGCGAATGTGGTATGAAGAGTATTTAAGTGCTCTCCGAGAAAGAATGACTTATTTTCATCGCCACAATTCCGGCAACAAGATAAAACCCGAAATTGGTCATTTAGTTCTAATTAAGGAAAGAGGTTTACCAAGAGGGTCATGGAAAACAGCAAAAATTGTTAAGTTAGACGTCAGTAGTGACAATCAAGTCAGAGGTGCCAAGGTTCGGTTATCCTCGGGACTAGTGCTACACAGACCAGTTGGCGTTTTGGTACCTTTCGAGACGAGCTGTTCAGAAAGAAACGAAGAAAAACTGTCAAGGACGGAATTAACGTGTTCAGAGGCAGTTCCCAGCACAAACAAAGAAACCAATCAAGAGCCAACAAAAGAAGAAAAAACTCCAGTTATCAAAGTTGCCCTGGCGAAGGTGAGGGGTTATCCTCCGTGGCCAGCAAAAATATTGCAGAAAGTAGAAGGGACTCCGTTACAAGGAATAAAGCAAAAGCAAGGGACAAAGCCCGTCCAGTTTTTTGAAACTGAAAAATTCTGTTTTGTGCCAGAAGCTCAAATTTTAAAGTTCGACTCCAGTACGGTCAAGACCACCAAGAATGTAAAGTTGGCAAAGGCTTTTGAATTGGCCAAAAATTGTATCAGTGAAAACAAACAACCAATTAAAGCTGTCGGGGAATGTCATGGACGCAAAGCACCATGAAGATGAATACAAAAACCGACAGTATACTAACTTTCTATCTCAGCAAAAAACTATATACAATTTTTACATTTTGCAAGATAGTCAAGAGATTTAAAAACTCAGTATAAATGAGCTGTTTTTATACAACTGATAAATTAAAAGTTCTTTTTATAAACTTGTGGCCTAAAGTTCCTGATAGTCATTCCTATTTCAATTTATAAAATTCAAATTGGCGCCATTCGTCGGAGTCATTTGACTCCGTTTGGAGTCACCTGACTCCCTGGTGGCATGACATTATGTACGTACAAACAGCCTTGCCTAGCGATGCTAAATTAACTTCAGCTGTTAAGAATCGGTTACTTGCAGGTTCATGTATATACGTTTTGCTATTTTCGCCAATTTACATGTGTACTGCGTCATTCCAAACCGTATAAATTGGGTATATATATATATATATATATATATATATATATATACTATATATATATATATATATATATATATATATATATATATATAAAATATATATATATATATATATATATATATATATATATATATATATATATATATATTTATAATAAACATCAAGTACCGTATAAATATCAAGCCAATGTGTGTTGAAACTTCTGGTTTTATCCATCAAAAATGCATTCAAAACTTGCAGCTGTAAAGATAGTGTCAGGTTTTGAAACTAACTTATTGAAAGCCCGTAAGAACTGTCGCTGTTCTTGTCATGAATGATTGATTTCATACTTGACTTGCGCAGTGAACCAATATTTACCAACGTCCCTAAGCTGCATTTATTCATACGCAGTACTTATACTAGAGTCTGACTAAAAAATTTTGGACCCTGACACAAAAAAAAAATCCGCGGAAAAGAAAGAACGAATAGCAAGTTCGTAAGCATCAAGAGTACAGCGAGTAGTCACATAATCACCTGATTTGTTTTACTGTTTAGCAATTTTTGGTCAAGCTTTAGAGCAATTTAGGGACGGGCAGTTCTGAACTCTGAAGCAGTCTTAGGGACTTTCAGTGTAATTGACAGGAATGTTGAAAAACCTGCTCTACTTGGCCGTGTCTGGACAAACCAGCGAATCAAACTTGAGCAAATATAGCACGTGAGTGCGAACAGCCAATCCCGGATCTGCAGGGCTACAAGTGCCCAAATGACGACAGTTTGTGTGAACCTATTATTATGGACATAACTTTTTGTATTTGTAGGATTTTTGACATGCAAAATGTACCTTTTTAAATACACGTAAAACTGTCAAAAATGATGAAAGTTCATAAAGCGGCTTCAGGCTTTTGCACGTTGAACTCTAGGGGTGGTTACAAGCGAATAAAAAAGAAAACTTAGTCGAACAGGATTCGACCCGTGGCTTGTAAGATGCTACGCAACAGGACTCACCACTAGACTACTAGGGTGGATTTCACAAACTAAGGTGGTTTTACTAAACCATGGTTTTACGTACGTTTTTATATGATTTGCACGTAATTTCATTACGAAATATCCCCTGATTCGTTAGATTTTCTAGATTTCCTAGATTTTCTAAAACCATGGTTTTAGCTCAGTTGAAATTTCAGACCTGCAGCACAGCAGGTCTGAGTTTTGCTGACATTTTAACTGAGCTAAAACCATGGTTTTAGAAAATCTAGGAAATTCGTAACGAATCAGGCGATATTTCGTAATGATATTACGTGCAAATCATATAAAAACGTACGTAAAACCATGGTTTAGTAAAACCACCTTAGGTTGTGAAATCCACCCTCGGAGTCTCGTGGTCAGTCCTGTTGCGTAGCATCGTACAAGCCACGGGTCGAATCCTGTTCGACTAGTTTTCTTTTTATTCGCTTGTAAATGGCATTAATTACATTTTTAGGTTTATTTAACGAAACTCAGTTTTCAAATCCAGCTGTTTATTTGACAATAAGGCGTAAAAAGTAAAAACTATAATTCCTAAGGGAAGTCATAGTCTATGCACTGCAAAACTATAGATTTTCATAAGCTCCGCCTCTCTTGTCTCTGATTGGCCAGTTTGCTTATTACCCAGATATCAATCAATTTTGCGCGGGATTTTAAAATACAGCTTTGGACTGCTTAGTACTTACGTCAATTACATTAAAAATTTCTGAGATACACAAACTTGGTTTTATTTTGTGCAGGCGATGTGAAAAAATACAATTCACTAATACGGAGTACACAAAATTTCAGAACTCAGCATTATAAATTTCAAAACTTGTGGAAAATCTGCATTTGTTTTAATCGTAATAAATGCATGCGCAAAGCACGCTCGTGTACGT
>JASANF010001515.1:0-15367 GCA_030248245.1 Trissonchulus sp. WLG1_4 | reverse complement strand
GGTGCCAGTAATCTGGATGGTGTTGAAATCTGCCTGTTGCGTTATTGGTGATTTGGGGTAGAAACTGAATGAGTATGTACTTATAGACATTGCTGATTATATTGGCAGCAGTGGTGTTGCTGCATGACTTTGCCATGGATATCTTATACTAAGCTTGACGGAGACATTTAAATTTTATTTTGTATAAATGTTGTAAATGAGAATTATTGCCTATGAGACTCGGGGGCTGTAGTGTAGTGGTTAGAATGCTTGACTTAGAAGCAGGCGGCCCGGGTTCGATTCCCGGCGCCTCCATGTCTTTCATTTTTTCGAAATTGGGGTCTCATCTTTCTTTCAACATAAATATATGCATCAATAAATGTTTACTATTCATTGTCATTGTCTGTTCTTTCTATAATTTGTTCGTGCACGGCTTAATCAATTATAATAAACATACGTGCATGGTGCATGTAATATGTAGAGAATTTTGCTATAATGTATAGCTAATTCGCAGGCTCTAATGGTGGAATTAGGCAATTAGTATCGAGGATATGTATTGTCAAGAGTACATAATAGGAAGAGTATGACACTCTTCCTATTATGCCTAGCAGCGCGCGTCCAATGCGCAGCGCGAAATAGGCCTTTTATGTACGGTTTTGAGGGGGGGGTACCCCCCCCCTCAACTGAAGACCCCGTACTCAACTGCGGGGGGGGGGGGGGTACCCCCTACACAGTTCTATCCCCCGTGCTCACCTGTGGGGGGGGCTCCCCCCCCCTCAACTCAGCACCCCGTCTTCAGTTGTGGGGGGGGGGTACCCCCCCCCCCTCATTTCAAGACACTGACAAAGTCTTTGCGCTACCCCCCCCCTCAGTTCAGTACCCCGTCTTCAGTTGAGGGGGGGGGGTACCCCCCCGCTCAGTTCAGCACATCAACAAAAGTCCTTGTCAGTGTCTTGAAATGAGGGGGGGGTACCCCCCCCACAACTGAAGACGGGGGGCTGAGTTGAGGGGGGGGTACCCCCCCTCAGTTGAGTACGGGGTCTTCAGTTGAGGGGGGGGTACCCCCCCCCCCCTCAAAACCGTACATAAACGGGCTATTTCGCGCTGCGCATTGGACGCACGCCCGTAGGCATAATAGGAAGAGTGTCATACTCTTCCTATTATGTACTCTTGGTATTGTAAATAAGTAGTAATGGCTGAAGCGAAAAAATTATGTAAACTAGAAAAGAAAAATGCCCTGCGGAAAAAAGGTCATAATAGGACGGTTCAGTAACTTTTTTGTATAGATTATCGTCTAATTTTTGTAATCGTCTAAATCGAAAATGCTGCTGGTAGTGGCTTAAAGTTAGAGTAACTGAAGCGGAAAAATTAGCTGCTAAAATTTTGGAAACTAGCGCCTATTGGTGAAAGAAATAGGCCGCTTTGCTGCGCCCTATTATTGCGGGCACCATCGGCTAACTTTCCGGCCTTTTAGTCCCTCCAGTACTATTGAAAGCTTTTGCCTTGATTCATAACGGATGCGAAAGTTCTAACCGTTTAATTCTGCATATGATACGAGTTGATGTTTATTATAATTTATTAAAAGGCAGCGTAGCGTTAATTAACCGTAGCGTTGGCTGAACACGTTCATGGTTTGGACGTTAGCGTAGCGTGATATATCCTACGCAGAAATCAGCCGCTGTTTATTTGCTTCCACGAAAGTCGTTTGAGCTGACGTATGCTGACTAATAAACCCGTAATCATATATAGCAGATTGTATAAAAATGTAACTTAAGTTTGTAAAGATAGTATTAGCTTTAATTTATCTTAAAGACTGTAAAATATATCGACTTTGGAAGCTTAAATAATAAATGTGCAATTGTGTACAAGCGACGTGTAAACGGATATACGGCTGAACGAACGACACTGGCTTGCACGAAACAAGAATAGCTCGAGAAAAAATAACTCGAGAATAACTGATCTCATTTAAACCCTAAAGGCGTATTCATAATCCTCGATAATCACCATCCAGTATTCATTGAATATATTTTTTGAATATTGTAATATGGTGAAAAGCAGTCGAGAATACGTCCTATTTTCTGTGAACGATACCTAATAAAATTAGCAACATGAGCGACACGAACAAATAATTTGCGAAGTTTTCGAAGAATAAGGTTGGTGTAGGCAAACAGCCGCGAAAGCAAGCATCAAATGTTGGCCGATGCGACACCCTGTCGTGCATGTATGAATCGACCTCATGACTCATGAGATCAACACTGCGTATTGCTCGTGCAGCCGTGGTGCCCGCAATAATAGGGCGCAGCAAAGCGGCCTATTTCTTTCACCAATAGGCGCTAGTTTCCAAAATTTTAGCAGCTCATTTTTCCGCTTCAGTTACTCTAACTTTAAGCCACTACCAGCAGCATTTTCGATTTAATTAGACGATTACAAAAATTAGACGATAATCTATTCAAAAAAGTTACTGAACCGTCCTATTATGACCTTTTTTCCGCAGGGCATTTTTCTTTTCTAGTATATTAGTGTTGTGAAAAGACGCAAAAAAGTTAGTATTAAGCATTAACAACTTTCTTCAGTTTCTTTTTCAATATTTCATAAAGCGCATACATTTGTGTGGAATAGTTTTCAGAAATTTTAGATTTTCTAAAATTTACTCAGTATTGTCTGAGGCGCAAAAGTTATATAGTCTCTACTAACCTCCCTGCTTTTGCAATTATTGACCAGATTAAACTAGCTAAAGCATGTGGAGATGATCTGCGAAGTTTTTAGTGTTTAGTTTGTTTTGTGCGTGCGCTGTGCGAAACTAAACGTATTGATCAATCCAGTTGGAAGCAAATAAACATAAATATGCTACATAAACAAATAAAAGAAACGTTACTAATAATACATACTATAAACTAACATGGACATTGATTAGGTCGGATACACTGTCCTTGAAATCGCACATATCCATGCTTGCAATGGCAGCCCGGAGTGCATCGCTCTGAGGGGGTACTGTAGGGCCCACAGAACTCGAAGGCACCTTGATCGCAGGTTGGGATGCAACGACCACACGCCTTGAACTCCTCGTTAACTCCACAATCTCGTGTAGCTAAAACATCACGAATCAAATGAGAGTTTTTGAGAACCCTAGACAAATAACACATGTACGGGCAAAGTATGTGTATGGTAAATTACGGGTAGTGATTTCAGTAACTGTTCAGTCAAAAGCTAATCAATTTAGCTGAACTAGATTAACTATCTGTACTGGAGTAATATTGTCATAGAAAACATAACATTTGTCGACAAAAGCAATCTCACGTTTCTGCAATTGTATACATGCATTTTCACTTATAAAACCAAAAGTACCTAACTCAACCAACTTTCGAAAGCCAACTAAATACAGTATTATATCTATTGTTTCAGTTGTTTTCAGAAACTACCTGCTATCTCGTTACAAGCGACTCGGCACTGTCCAATGTCGTCAAATATGTCCTGTCCAAAAAAACAGTCTGTGGTGCACTGTAAACAACCGCCACCAGGCGCACACTGGTAATAAGCTAAAAGTAAAAAAGTATAGTACATAGTGTAAGTCAAAAACAAAGATGCTTTTATATATATATTATAAATATGTAGTGCATACTACATAAATTATTTTAATTACAAGTCAACAAGTCAATTACTTTAGCAGTAGATTGTTTAATATAAGCTTCATAATAAACAATGCACAGCTAAATTGACGTTTAATTTTGTAAAAAAGCTGTTAACGATGTAGTTGACAATATACATTTTTGAATAAACAGTAACTCACGGATAGGACAGTTTAGTAAACAACTGTCGAGTGTGTCATGAATGGAGTTTGGAAGACAGACGGGAAGCATTTCGCAGACATCGAAGGGAAAAGGACAGTCGAAGTCACTGATTTTGCAGAAAGTACAATCTTCGAAGAAACAGGAAAATGGTCCTAGAAGGCAAATTAATCATTTAAGATCGTATATAAAAAAAGAATTATTTAAGGTCACATAGTCTTACTAGAGGTCTCTGTCTCACTAAATTCGTATTGGTTCAAACTAAGTTTATATACTCATTTTGTGAAACGTTTTTTGCGGTTACCATTATAAAAAAACTTAAAATATTTGAGTCGAGCAATATTTTCCAGTTGGTTTTTGGATGCAAAGTTGCTCACAGGTCCAGTATAGCAAGAAATTAGTGCAAAACCGGTCGAAAAAAGTTCATGCTTTCACCAATAAAAAATAGGCGGAAGTATTTCCTCATTTAATTTTATTTATTGTGTTTTAATTTTCATTTTTTTGTTTTGTTTTAGATTCCGTTTCAGATTTTGTTTTCGAACTTGTCTGTCATCTGTTATGGGTTCAGTCAGTTTATGTAGTAGTTCAACTCGCACCAACTTTCAGGTTATTTAGGTTAATTATTTATCTTACCATCTCCTTCTTGAGCAAGTGCTGCAACTAAGCACAACAAAATGTGCAATATCAGTGATAACATTACACCGGATGTTTCGGCATGGATTAAAAGCAGTTGTTCTGACAATAAAACAAAACAACGTATTGAACATATGTGAAGCAAATTTGTTCAGAAGGATTTAAATATATACTATTATTATTAATAATTAAAAATATAAATAATCTGTTTTTCTTATTTGTACAATTTTTGGGTAATTAGACAAAAATCACCGAAATTAGATGGGAGTGAAATTATTTTAGCTTAACTGGAATTTAAGCTAAAAATAGTCAATAATTGTACATAAGCTCTGCTAAATTTTTTTAAAATTTAAAATTAGTTTTATACCTTGGCTATTTGTCAGTTTCATACTTTCACTAACAATCTATAGGCACAAGCGCACTGACATTTTTTCTGCAAGAACGCTAGCACTTTGCAAAGCTAAATATAAATGATATATTGTAACATGAAACTTAAAATCAACAATTAACGGTTAATTATTTTTCATTTATTGAAATCTTTCAATTTCAGTTTATTATTATTATTATTAATTATTTTCAGTTTTTTAGACCCTTAAATGAAATTTTTTTTAAACAATACACTAGGTAAAAACTTGACTCTCATTGTCACTGTAACATTCTTTATATAAAAAACATGAAAAAACCTGCCATCACATATACATATTATCGAATCTTAGTACTGATGATGCATGATCCAATCGTTCAAATGGTGTTAAATATGACAGTAAAAATAAGGCTCAATTCCGATTCTATGACTCAATTTAAGTTCTCACTTGAAACTATTATGAAACATTCAAAACTTTCAATTTTGTATTGTTCTAAATTACAGTTAAAAATAGTGTGTAAAATAAAACCTTCCGCAAATGAAATCAAGTTTCACTTACAAACCTAGTTTTATTTTTTGTGTCAAAACATGTACTTAGGCAAAACAACACTACACTATTGTGCAATTCAAAAAGAAACTGTTTTTTAATTGACAAAATTAATTCGACATAATGTTATACCCTTTGTCACTTTTACGATATAAAGACAGATCTACATCAAACATACTTATTCGTATCTACATACTACATAGGTACCATACACGTAGATAATCGGTACGGTTTATTGCTTACGTTGTTTGACTCTTTATTGCCATGTAAACTTTAATAATTCAGTCCCCCATTTCAATGCACATTGTAGATTAACTGTGGAAACAGGCGGTTAAAGTATTTTTGTAGAAGACCCCTTGAATGTCAGCCCATAGTACAAGGGAACATTCTGCGGCCCTCATGGTACTTTCTCTGCAATATTTCATGCAATAAGTCCTAAAAATTTTACGTGTTAATTAGCTGTCACATCTGTCACAACTGCCACAACTGTCGTCCTCTTGCCTATTATCCCGATCACCCACTTTAGAGTAGTAATTTTGGTGTTCGCCCACTTGAAGAATTCCAATTTTTTGTAGCAAACGACATCGCACTTGTCTATGCTCAGTCTACTTTCGAAAATATTTTTCAATCAGTTTTTTCATATATTATTATATTATATGAAAAGTTATATTATATATTTTACTATGCACAAATCTTTTTAATACAGGCAACAACGTATATACTATTGGCATTGTTACAATATAAATTTCAATTGCAAAAAATACACTAATAATTAAAAGCCTTTATCAAAAAACGTTTTTTCTTAAAACCACAACTCCGTCGACATTGGTCAAGTGAGTTAAAAACTGCGGCTTCTGAGTCTTCTCCGTAGCAGCCATCACCGACGCATCGAGTGCAAAAAGCACCTCCACCACAGTAGTAGAGAATAGGAGCTGAAATTGAAAACAGTGCACCAAAATATTGACTTGACTATTAACTAGTTATAAGTTGTTGTTACAGCTGAGCTAACATGACGATAAAACCATGCATGACCTCACAGCAAAATGACCTAAATGAATAATGTTTCTACCCTACTCCAATTCTATTCATTCTATTCTATGCTTATTCTAATGTCATACAGATGTTTTACGTAGCCTAATAGACTATACATACCATCGCCGCATTTACCTCTTATAATAATAAATATAATTATAATAAGATTATATTAATGTACGATTAAATAAATAAATATGATGCTTGCCAGTTGAGGTATAAAACTTACCAGGACACATGTTTTCGGGCATACAGAGGTTCCCTGCATCAACATCTCGCAAGTATCCCGAAATACACGTACAGCCAGGTTGACAGGGTCCTCCGCAGTCCATATCAGGTTGACTACAGGTTGGCTCACAATCTGGTGCTGGGGCGCAGTTTCGGAAAATCTCATTCAGTTGACAGTCTAAATGCAGAACCTCAATGAAAGCGATAATTAAATTTAAAGCGTCGTAATCAGGGCTATAGATGGGTCAAGTTTTTGAAATCAGCGAACCCAATATTTTTGAGCAAACGTTGATAAATATGCTGTGGAAATTAGATACTAAGAAAGTAAGCTAGTGTGCCGAAGTGCCTCCTCTTCTCAAGGAGTTTTCTTTTTTAGCGCTTAAGGATTGTGTTATTTGCGCCATTTCTGCTATATGCGCTATTATTGTTGTTGTAGGTATGCATGGTATGCGCTGTTTGCGTTATAGTGCCTAACGGTAGTGATTAATTTGCGCTGACACGCTATATGCGCAAAACATTGACAAGAAAGTGACAAAATTTGAACCACATTCACTAGATTCGCGCAGGTCCCTATCTTCATATCTATTACTTTTCTTAAAATCTACTTAATTTAATATCAATATATTACTACCGAATACAGTTTTTGAATTACGGTTATCTTGTCTTTAGTGTCGGAGACACTATAAGCCGACGGATTTCCAAAAATCTATTGATCGTTCAATATGCCAAAAGACACTGTCGATCGATTACTAAAAACATATATCAAAAAATAATTCTTGTCTCTGCGGATGAGTCTAATCTTGTGAACAGTGAGCGGCAAAATTTTCAGTAACTATCGTAGATTTTGTTTTTTGTCTGTAAAATGTTGCAAGTTTTTTAGCGATTGCCCAATATTGCGTTCACTATATCTAACCGTTACTATTTAAAGAAATTAGTTTCCGGTATGTGTTTCTGGTAATTGCGTCAAATTCAAATGATGTTGTGGCCAGTTATTGAGATTTGAGACTCATCAAGTGCACACCGACCACAATTTATACTGTTAGCTTAGTAAGCATAGAATCAACTATCGAAGGTAATCTCACATTTTAACCATAAATAAACTGTTAAAGTGATGCTAATGAATGGAGTTTTGTTAATTTTACAAACTTCTGTGTTTTGACAATACAATCTCCAAACACTAACACATCTACATTATAATAGCGACAGAAGTTTTTTAGAGCATGTGAAAAAATTTTGAAATCAAAAAGGCCCGGCCATAAAACCAAACAAAAATTTTGAAACTAAAAAGGCCAAGCCATAAAACCAAACCAAAAAAATGCCACGCAATTGACTACTGAAATTGTAAAACGAAACTTCACAAAACAAAGCTAAGAAGTAGTAACTGCAGAACACTAGCCTGCTGAAAAACGACATACTTGCTAGGACCTAATAACTAACATGGACATTGATTAGGCCGAATACACTGTCCTTGAAATCGCACATATCCATGCTTGCAATGGCAGCCCGGAGTGCATCGCTCTGAGGGGGTACTGTAGGGCCCACAGAACTCGAAGGCACCTTGATCGCAGGTTGGGATGCAACGACCACACGCCTTGAACTCCTCGTTAACTCCACAATCTCCTGTCACTGCAACAGCAAATATTGAGCCACCATTAATTACAAAAATACGGCGCATTTTAATGTGCCTGAACTTTGAAGAAAGTTATCAAACAAATCAAATTAAACTTATATCAAAAAATAAATTCATTCTTTTTATCCATTGGAAAAACTGTGGCCCGGCATAAACTAGAACAAAAAATAAAAAATACCCGACCCGCTAATTCGCATGGCGGAAGCCTAAAAGTATTTTTGTAAAATTCAAATAGAATTTTTCAAGTATAGAGGATCAAAAACAATTTCGCTACTTACGCAGCCAAAAGTTTGTCCCCGGGGGTGACCCACAGGTCAAATTTTTCTACCCAACCCAACCCAATCCTGCCCGAGAGTACTCGCGGATACCCACGACCCGTGCCCACTACTGACTATAGGTGGAGTAATCACCTAAGTAAAATACAGAAAATACCTGCCATCTTGTTACAAGAAGCTCGACACTGTCTAATGTCTTCGAATATGTCTTCATCAAATATACAGTCAGTGGTGCACTGAATGCAAGCACCACCAGAATCGCATTGGTAATAAGCTAAAAAAAGTAAAACATATGTAGTGCATGCGCATCATTGAATGTGAAAATCTGAAGTCAAAAATTTTCAATGTTACCTGTTAAAATTAAAAATGTTAATAGCTTCATATCAAGTTATGATATGCGCAGTGAAGGTGACGTCACACTTTGCTCAAATCGTTCAAAAAGCTATATTTAAAGAGGGAACATTATTTCACAAAGACATCGGGTTAGGTTGAAGTGAAACTAAAGTGAATTTTCCGTTTTAGTTTTATTTAATAATCTTTTTTTAATTGTTGCTCATCAACTACATAATAGTTATTAATAATAATAAGCCTCTGGTTTGTGGCGACTAATAAAACGCTAAGAAAATTTCACAAAGCAAATTTTCGAGAGAGATGATATCAAGCCATTAAACCGTGACCCAATGTCCCGGAAAAATACAATCGCTTTGAATAATACGTCTCACAACACCTATAACTGAGCTGGTTTCTGGTGCCTACATATGAAGGAACAATCTCACTAATCACTA
This sequence comes from Trissonchulus sp. WLG1_4, assembly GCA_030248245.1. Lineage (NCBI taxonomy): Eukaryota > Metazoa > Nematoda > Enoplea > Enoplida > Ironidae > Trissonchulus > Trissonchulus sp. WLG1_4. The sequence continues at coordinate 6,109 of JASANF010001515.1, read as the reverse complement.
TTCCTCATTCTGTGAAGCATAAACTGGACAACTGCTTGCTAGTTACATACAATTGTAAAAATTGTGAAATTTTACAATTGTTGCAATTGTAACAAATGTAGCGCGATGATGGGCATTTCCTATGCTAAGCTGGTTAGAAAACCAAAAGTTTCGCAATTGTTACAACTGTAACAATTGTAAACATTTGAAAAATTTTTACGTTAAATCTTACAATTGTATGTAACAATCATGACATTTGTAAAGTTTCACAATTGTTACAAGTGTAAGACTTGTGGTTTTGAGCAACTGGGCCAGATGGACAATGAAACTACTCTCACAGACATGAACACGAATTGGACACAGACTACTTACGACCAAGTATGAACCGAGTCTTACAACTCATACTTTGTTTTAAGGTGGTAGTAACGATTTCGACGATTTCTTACATTAGAAATTAGAGAAATTTTTTTTTCGAAGCGAATAGTAAACTAGTCTAAAAGTAACCATAATTTTATGAAACTAGATCAAAATATACACAAATAATATTTTATTCAGTTCAAAATGTACAAGATAAGACTAGCTACCACGTTGGCTTACTGTTTAGTAAGCCAATTTAGTAGCTAGCCTCAAACTAAGAATTTTGACAAATAAAAAAAACCAACATCACAATTTTAGTCTAGTTTACAAAAATTATTGCGGTTTTGCTGTGAGTTTCAAAATTGCGACAAAAACGTGCTTCAAAGTTTTATCGTCGAAATCGTTACTACCACCTTAAGCACAAACTTACTCACGGATAGGGCAGTTCAGTACGCAGCTGTCGAGTGTTTCATGAATGGAATTTGGTAGACAGACTGGAAGCATTTCGCAGACGTCTGGGGGGAACGGACACTCGAATTCACTGATTTTGCAGAAAGCACACTCTTCGAAGTAACAGGAAAATGGTCCTTAAATATAAGTTGAAATTTTTGTCAATAATAATAATTTATTTTTTGTACAAGTTACTAGCGTTGTTTTTGTTAGTAAACAATAACTTGTACTAATTTGATGATTTGTATGTGACACTAAAACTAAATTACTTTGACTATACTATTATTAACTACAGTGGCGTGGCGAACTCCTAAATTACTTTATACAGACTTTGCGTTTGCAATCAAAACTGCGTCAAATTCACTTGATTCCGGGTCAAAGTATATGGTTATTGGTTATTTGACTCCAAAGTTAAGTGACTACAAGACTTCGCTTTGAGTAATTTCTGTAGAAGTAGCTGTGGAGTCTGCAGCACGTAATTTTTTTGGTACTGTATGTAGAACTAAATCTAAACTAAATTATGGTTTCTATATTATTACTGTAACAAAACCAATACTATAGCTTTTGCAAAATTCAAGTAATTCCGATGAGACATACAACAAATTATAGGTACTACTAAACTCAATATGAGATTGATCCGAACACAGTTTCAGAGCACAAAACTATTTATAGAAGGACGTAGGTATACTAGTTATTGTATGCCAGCTAAGACTCAGACTGTTGACTGGTTTTCGTTAAGCTCAGGCTGCTTTTACCACTCAAGACTAATCAAAAATTAATTAAAACTCAATTAGTCCAGCAACGCAATTGAAGCCATTGTATTAGCTAAAACTTCAAGGCTATAGCTATGTATAACTAAAACTAAACTAAATTTCGCTATATGTACTATAACAGTGTCTAAACAATGCAAACTAATTACGGGCTGTTTACTGTAACTCTAGTGAAACTAAATTATAAAACTACTACTTAGCAGAGTAATATGTAATTATGTAATCATTTTCCATACCATCTTCTTGAGCAAATGCTGAGTATAATGAAATATACAGAAGTAGTAACAGCATTAAACAGTGTTGGCAGGAAATCAAAACTGTGTACTAGAGTAAAAAACAAAGCAAAAAGAATGTGTAGAATAGAATTATAAAACAAGCTAGAGGTCTTACTCAATCAAAGGTGGAGTGAAAATACACTGCACAATAATGTACAGTTATAAGTCATTGGAGATAATTAATGATTGATGAATAATTAAAGATGCCTACCTATCACTTCAAAAAGAATTCATGGGTGACAAAAACAGTTCAACCTAATAATTCCCTCTTGGTAGAAATTGGAATCTACGATAATGCACAAACCAAAAACTGTCAAAAACTTGTTAGTTTTACAGACCTAGTTTTATTTTAGTGTGAAATATTAACGTGTACATTTATGAACTCCACTGTTGTAAATTAGAAACACAAAATTGAAAACAAACACGATATTATCACTCTTTTGTACTGTGGTTACCTACTTTTTTATGGAAGAACACTAAATTATTACTATGTACTTTATAGCACATATTGCTTGGCTGTTTAGTTATTTGATTGTTCGTTTATTTGTTTGTTTGATCGTTTTTTGGTAATCCTTTACAGATCTAGAAAAAGTGTCTGACTGCTACTTGCAAATTGACCAGTAAGTATAGTTATTTATACCTGCTTCTACTGATTAACGCATATTATAGTTAACGATTAAAGACAACACTAACTATTTGAATAATCGATTGACAAGCTTGTTATTTTTAGATCATTGAAGGTCCCTTAAAAAATAAATTCTAGTCGAATCACAACAGTTTAACAGTTCGTTCCGCACTATATTACATAATTGACCCTGACCTGAGAATGTTTATATAGGTTGTAATAAAAACATCATAAATACAAAACTTGCTAATACGTTTGACAATTGAGTTAGTTTCAGCGACACTTAAACTAGAAACATTTAATGCGTCAACTGTTTCAATTGCTCCTTTTTAAACTTTTTAAACTCGCTGAAACATTACCAAAACATCTTAAAATTTATTTTTGCAAACTGTTTAGTTTCTACACCTGCAAGCTGTAAGTTGACTATTATTCCTTGACTTTTATGAATTCATTAACATTCTAGGTTTTCTCATGCAACGTGAGATATTATTGTTATGTATATGAGACACGAAATGTATGATAGGACACATAAAGAGTTAAGTTAAAGAGTAAAGAGAGAATCTGTTATGTATGCAAACATAATTACTTTTTTAATGGAACACAGGCACATAAACATGAACAAAATAACAAATTGCATTCGTTTTTACAAGCAACAGCAACAATGGCAATGTTTTTGATACTTATGTTTAACCAGTTTGATAGCTTATACAGCTATACAGTCCCCGTAGCCCTCAGTTGGTCTTCGTGTACTGTAAGCTTGCTTCTACCCAGTTGTCAGTGAAATCGTCCAAATGTAATTGCACATAAATAATTTCAATCAGCGAGAGAACAGTTAATGCATACGCCGCCTTTAGAGTTCCAGCACTTTTCACAGTAAACCGCCTTACATCCTGATTTGCATTTTATAATATTTTTGTCCATTTTCCCGCAAAGGACACACTTTTTATCCAAAATGGGACCCAGCGGTACTGTGTCCAGTCTTCTGGCTCGGGCTCGTTCCATGAGAACGGCCTCAACTTTTCTCTTTTCATAATCGGTCCCTTTTGAGCGCAGTTTCACAATTTTGTCATGCAGCGCTAAGGCCCGTTGTTTATGGCGTTTGGGAAAAAACCAAGCGGTTACTGCATTGCGCCAACGCTTTCCAGAGCCGTTAATAATCACCAAAACAGTTAATAAAAAAAATAACAAAAGCGAAACCACGTAATATCTCAGCTCTAAAGGTTCGGGCATCGTAAAACAGGCGTGAATATCATGAGCTATATCGGGATTAGCAGCTCTTTGAAAACCTTCGATGAATGTATGAAAAAATTCCGCCACGGGACCGCTACCCAAAATAACGTAATCATCAATAGCACCTTTTAAGAAGTCTAGATTGAAGCTATACGCATACGCACGGGCTACCTTCATTGACCAGCAAAGCCTGTTGTCGAGTCCAAAAATGAGCAGACAAATTACTAAAGTGGGAAATAATAGGCCCAAACCTTGACTGATTGAGTGAAAATCGAAAGAACCCTCATCAATATAGCTGTATTTTCTCAGCTCAATACCCTTCAGAGGTAAAATAGGACGTTTCGTCCCATCAATTCTGCGAAACTGCTGTGTAATATAGATATTATCAAAAGTATCCGAAGTCACAAATTGCTTTACGTAAAGCAGAGCGACGTATATTGCATATATAATAGCCAGACTAGCAACCAGCTCTAGCAAACCTAAAGCAGCTCGAATCCAAGGAAGTTGTTTTTCAAATTTCCTCAAAGAAGAAATAATTGAACTGTTATGTGGTTGGTTATCATTGGTTTCGCCAAGCTTGATCCCTGTCTCATCCGCTACGACTTTTTTGATTTTAAATTGCAAGGCTGATTGAACGTAATCGAATCCCGACTTTAATTGATTGGTTTTATAAACAATTTGATCGAACTCTTCTGGAATCCGAAACTGACCACAAAAGGCTGACTTTTCCAACATTTTGTTGCAAAATGGCTGAATGTCGACGATGCTACACATTTGGCGTAAATTTGACATAATATTTCTGAAACAAGGCATTCTCATAATTCATTAGCGCCCTATGTACTGAATATAGAACCTGTGGTCAACTTAAATCCTCATTCTACTTTTGACCAACAGTTATCTGTTCCATTTGTACGATCCCACTGTGTCTCAGACTTACAGTAGAACTTGACAAAATTTTAATTTTACACATGCATACGTTGCTGTTTTTTAGTCGTTCGAAGACGCGCAAAAGATAATGGTGTTACAATTATGATTAACCAAAATGTTGCTGTTCATTCATTTGATTTAATTTCCTTTTGATCTAAGAGGGTTATTTTCAGAATCGTAGTTTTCTCGCATAAGATTTTTTCAAAGATCCTTTTTTTAGCGAGATCGATTGAGTTAACAAGGAACAAAATTATTCAAATTTTCAGAAACTGTAACCGAAACTACCTCAAAGTCTCTAATAGTACCTATTCAAGATAAGTTAAGACTAGCAACCGCATTAGCCAATGTGGCAGCTAGTCTTAACATTCAATGCTACATTCAAGGCATAATGTTACTGGCAGTTTAGTAAAGTTAATGTCACTTTACTCATAGTTTAGAAATCTGTCAATGAAATTGGTTCAAATAAAAAACTGCGATTCTGAAACTAACACCTTAATGAGCCTTTGTTTAATGTTTAATAAACTTTAACTTTCTTAGAATAACCATAGAAATAACAGTCTTACCGTTTTCGTCTTCTGCAACCGATGCCAAATATTTGACACAGCTTTCCTTTTTTCTGACTTTCTGAATTCGACGGTGATATTAAACCAAAGGTTGCGTCGGATATTTTCCGCTCTATGTCTTGCGTTACTTGTCGACATTTCTTGCTTACTACATTGAAATTTTCACTGCATGTGTGATTCAACTGCATAAATATATCCAGACATTTCTGAAAAAAACAGCAACTCAAGAAACTGAAATAATAAATTTCAACTAGAGTTTGACCAAAAAACTGCTGCGGGCTGAGACAAAAAGAAGCATGCGATTTCATTACCTACGACAAGAACGAATTGCAACCATCAAGAGTATTATAGCGTGTAATCGCAAAAATCGCATCACCTGTTTTGTCTCAGGGTTTAGCAGTTTATGGTAAAACTTTGGAAAACAAATCACCAAACTCTGTGATCAGATAATACATCCAAATGGTGGCCTGCCCTTTCCAGTGAGGGGCGTTCAATATGAGCTGTAGTCTATGGTAATGGATGGTTACATGATATGATGTCATCGTCAGAAGGGTGTGTGTTAGGTAACTGCAGCTATATCGGTATGACAAGAAGGACCTTAGTTCTCCCTTTGCCACAATCAAAAGCGGTATGTGTTATTCAGTTGGTCCTACACGAAACTGAAGCCGAAGCATTTCGCTAAAACATAAGAAGCAATAGCGTAATTTCTATCTAATAGAACTTTAAAGCAGCAAAAAAGCTGCTATACAAACCTCAGAAACACCATCAATTTTCTGTTTGACTGCAGTTACAGTCGATTTCGCTGAATCCACTTTTTCCTCAACGTAATTCATTTTCCCCTGCATCATTTGCGACGCCTGATTCCATTTTTGTTGGGCCTTCTCCAATTGCTCTGACATTAGTTCGTACGGCGACTGAAGGAGAGCATTCACG